>JAGKTI010006497.1:0-13082 GCA_018397915.1 Birgus latro
ACCCTTTTCTTGCACCATCACAGATTCTACCCTTCCCTTGCACCATCACAGATTCAACCCTTTTCTTGCACCATCACAGATTCAACCCTTCCTTGGCACCATCATAGATTCTACCCTTCCCTTGCACCATCACAGATTCTTCCCTTCCCTTGCACCATCACAGATTCTACCCTTCCCTTGCATCATCACAAATTCTACCCTTCCCTTGTACCATCACAGATTCTACCCTTCTCTTGCACCATTTTTACTCTTCCCTTGCACCATCACAATTTCTACTCTTACCTTGCCCCGTCACAAATTCTACCCTTTCCTTGCACTGTTACAATTTCTACTCTTCCCTTGCACCATCACAATTTCTACTCATCCCTTGCAGCATCACAATTTCTACTCTTACCTTGCCCCGTCACAGATTCTACCCTTCCCTTGCACCATCACAGTTTCTACTCTTCCCTTGCACCATCACAAAATCTACTTCTCCCTTCCACCATCACAGATTCTGTCCTTCCCATGCACCATCACAGATTCTACCCTTCCCTTGCACCAGCACAGATTCTACCCTTCCCTTACACCATCACAGATTCTACCTTTCCCTTGCACCAACACTTGCACCTTTCTCTTATGTCATCACAGATAGGACCATAACAGAGCTTCCATTTGAGGGGTGGGGTGGTGTATCTATGGATGGGGGTCTTTAATGAGTAGGGACAAAGACCTGGAGGTTCTCTGGTTGAGGCCACCCTTCAAAGATCTAAGAATCAGGCAGTAGAAAAATGATGCTGGGATAGGGGGAAGGGAGATAATGATAGAGAATGGTTGTTACTGAGCAAGGACAGAAATTACTGGAGGTTTAAGAAACAGACATATACTGGGGAAAGGGCAATTAAGGGTGGAGAAGGTGAGATACAGTACATACAAACACAGGAAAGGAGGAGAAGGATAATGGGAGAGAGGGGGAGATACAGACAGTCACTGAAGAGAGGAAGAATATTATGGGGGAGATGTACACAGTAAATAAGGCTAGACACTGGGGAGGAGAGTATAGTGGGGGAGAGGGTGAGGTATATACAGATGTTAGGGGGGAGAGGATAATGGGGGAAAAAAGGGAAATACAGACAGATGATTAGGAGGAGGAGAAAACATTAGAAGAGATGCTGACACAGACATTGATGACTGAGAAGGGGAGAAGATAATGAGAGAGATAGAGAGGGAGATATAGATAGATGTTGGGAGGGAATGAACAATGGTGAACAAGATGAGATAGAAATACCTTAGATGTTGTGGAGGGGAAGAAGGCAGGGGAGAACAGGAGATATAGACTGACACTGGAGAAAGGGAGAAGGAAAAAGGGGAAAAAGAGGATTCAACATGACATTTAGCTTAATCCCTCCCCCCTCCCCCACACTTATTATGTGTGTGAGAGGATGTATGGTATATCTAACAAATTACTTAATGTTACATGCACTTATGCAAATAATTCAAGAAGAAATTTATGGTATGCGAATGTGAAACCATATCCAAACAGCACACATTTCAGAAACTTGGGAGGAGTGGCTGAGCTTGCATTATTTTATCCTTGCTATATCCAAACAACTTGGAAAAGACTTTTCAAACTGGAGGAGTTATACAGTATATAGCCTCCGTTAACCCCTTCACCAATTAAGTACTTTCTGGTGCTGAAGAAAAGTCTGAAGCATTAAAAATGAAATATACTTGATATACTTGGGATGGAGTGGTTACATATGCCCTGAACACTGACATGACCTTTCTTTTACTATCACAGATATGACCTTTCTTGAACGATTCATTATCCCTCCCAATAAGACAAATTAATATTCACTTTTCCTCTTCTGCCATGCTAAAAAAAAAAAAAATCCCACTTGTGCACCTCAGAAAAAACCTTCCTCTAGCACCATCCTGACCTTTTCCCTTTCCTTATTTCATATTTGACATCTCTTCAACACTTATTTATTTTGCATCTCACTACTATAATCCTAATTTGATTATTCACTACTTTAATCTCCTGCATCATCTTAGCATAGTCCTACAGTTGAAATCTGTACACAGGTTATCCTTATTTGACCTTTCTTTAGCATGTTTCCAATCTGATCTTTCTCATCACCCATCCCTTGACCCACCTCTTGCACCACTGCAGTTATAGCCTTTTTCTGCCACCACTCAGATCCATCCTCCTGCATTGTTTCAGATAATTCTGATCTCTATATGACATCTCCCCTGTACAATCTTACTCTATTACCCACTTTTCAACCCACATCTAGCATTATCACAGTATCCTCCACCTTGGACATTATTATGGTACTGTGCTCTGCACCTTCTATGGGTTCCAAACTTTTTATTTCAGAGGTATTATCACATAAAATACATTGACTGACATGCTCCCATTTATTGTTTGCCATACTTAGCCAGGCACAGTTGTAAATTCATGTGCAGCACCTATCCTCTGTACATCCATCCATCATCCAATCCTATTTTGCCCCATAGAGAAGTGTAGGAACCCTGGGCTAGACAAGTTGGTCCTGACAATTAAGATGAGAGTGACCAGCCTCACTCATCCCTGAGTGGCATTATGTGAGCAATAAACCCCAACCACCCCTTGGATATAATCCTACACAGGTTCAATCCGACTAACCTTAATTACCCACTCACCCTCAGATACTTTATAACACAAAATTTTGCTGAGAAAATACAACCATGAGTAATACAGATTTGCATCCTGCAATTTTTAAGTACAAAATATTTTCTGAATAAAAACCCTTACATATTCCCACTGTCAGTTAAAATATAAAGTTGCTTTTGTTGTAGGTTATATTACTGTATGTACATACTAAGCTCTAAAAAAACAGCACCAGTCATTCCCATATTACTTCTGCAGTGATGTGGGACCTTGAGGCAGGTACACTGTAGTTTGTCTTTTAAAATAATGCACTTGAACAGAAAGTAAACAAAACACCCAAATCATGCCTACCCTGTACTGCAGTTCATCCACCTTAATTCATTGGAGATTTCATCATTTTGCAGCTTATTTCCCAAAGATTAAATGCAGGATAAAACTACACTATGCTCCTACATCCTGTCCATAAACTACTTTTTGAGTAACACCATATTCCAGTATTGATTTTTTGTTACACCTTAACTTTCAAGATGGAGAGATGGCCAGTTTAGGCCATGTTAAAGCTGACAGTACAGCTGCTCTCCTCCTTCCAAACTTAATTGAGACTGAGAGATGGTTTGCAATTTGAAAACTTCATAAGTTGAAATTTATTAATACTGTACTTGAGGCCAAGTATGAATAAATAATTGGTAGGTAAAGTGATCCCTTGGTTTGGGCACATAAATGGTACCAAGCCTTGTACGTGACAACAAAACTGCAATTATGAAAGTACAGAACCTATGGGATTAATCCTAACTGGTACTGGGCATCCCACTCATAAACCCAAATGCTCCCTTTTTCAATCATTTATACCCATTAAATACAAGGATGTGAAGAAGGGATGGATTGGAGAGGTATATAAGAGAGGGGATGTGTGAGCTGGAAGGAGGGCAGTGAAAAGGCGGGGGACAGAGCGACATGGAGGTGATTTGTTTGTGGCCACCCCTTACGGGATTAAGGCGTCTGGCAATAGACAGAAAGAGATAGAAATACAAACACACATACTGTTGTGGTAAGTATCAGAATCACAAACAGGCATGGTTAAGTTAGTAGAAAGTGATGAAAAGGACACAATAATTAAGAAACATATACCACAGAGAGACATGAGATGGGCTTAAGGTAAGGAGTTCCAAGGTTAGAGGGTGGAGAGTGGAGAGACAGTGGTCTCCACCACCTGTAATTAGCTCCTCGAGTAGGGCCTCAACTTTGAATCCCTCAAAGCCACCTAAAACTACAGACACTGCACGATCACTGTCAACAGAAGCCAGCTCAGTGCACGATAATGATGATTTTTAGTTGAAAAATGTGAGATAACGGCAGGAGTGCAGATTTCATCTTGCTGTGATAACAAACATCACTATAATAAAGTATGCGATAACCGAGGGATCACTGTGTTATGACCATAGGTGGATTTCTAAAATACTGTTGCTGTACCAAATACTTCAAGCAAATCTGATCATTAGTACCATTACATCCTACACATACAGTTCTGTACTTTATGTACAGTAGTATAGTATTTTGTAATGTCACCAAAAAAAAAAACTCATGTACTTCACAAGAAAGTTCATACCCCAAAAATTTGTAACTCAGAAGTTCATAACTAGGGGAAAAACTGTATGACAAAGTTTTCCTGTGCAGCTGTCAGATGTGTTACTGTACACGAGCCAGGTGACAGGAGGGCCGGGAGGGGCACTAAGGCTCAACTATGAACTGACACTGGAGGGCATGAGAGTGGAGACCCCCAAGGCTGAGGATTTTAAGAACGAGTTTAGCGTCATCTCCACCTCACGCTCCTTCACGCTCCAGGCAAGGTGAATCCTGGTGTTTGAAAGAATACCTAAAAACTGTATCCAGTATGATATTATGAGTACTGTAAATACAGGTCACAGGTCTACTTATATCCTTTGACTGCCAAAATTTCTCTAGGCTAAAAGAAAATCATCTAGTACAGTATTGTATTAGCTTGAATGAAATACATACCTCCATCCTAATCAGTGCCCACGTTAATGTGCTGTTGTGATGTGTGGGTAGCTCAGCAGAGGAGCGTGATGAGTGGCTGAGGGCGCTGAGGGAAGCTATTGCTGACAATGCCTTTCGTCGCTCATCCTTCATGCAAGCCAAGATACCCACCTACCCTGTCCCTACGTCATCCACTCTCGGCAAGCAGGTACAGTCAAAAATCGTCATCATCATCATCATTCCAAACTCATTCTTCCATCTAAAGATGGGGTGTGGCACTGTTCGAAAGGCTCTGAAAATGGAAACATGAGAGGGAGAAATAATCAAGAGGATGCCAATGACATGGGCCTGACACTAATTCAATTACCACTCTAGCCTCTGGTCAAAAGAATTACCCGTATCTAATTATTATTTAGCCCCTCAGCTGAGTACCGTATACAGTATCTGTCTGGTGGATGTAAGCTGTCATCACAGAAAAGGCATTGTTTTGTAAATGGTGCATATTAACATAACCTCCTCCACTCTCAGCAAATACACAATGTGGAGACAGTTTTTTGTATTGTTTAACTTTCGTATCACATCACATTGTTTATAAAGACTCCAGTGTGCTTGCATGCATCAGCCTTGGTCACCTGATGGCAGCTCTCCATGCTGCTCGATCTGTGGCAGCCTCTCTATTCAGTCTCTTATCCCTGAGGTCACATTCTGTGACCTCGTCCCAGGTCTTTTTTGGTCTGCCCTTCGCAACCCTACCCTCGACATTCACACCTATCACCTTCTGCACTCAGGTGTCATCTTCCATCCTCTCAACAGGCCCAAATCATCTCAACCTAATCCTCTTCATCACAACACCAATACACTTGAAGTCCCATCCTTCCTATCAACTCTTCAGTCACAATCCTAGCCCTTCCAGGCTTCACATTCAAGGATACACAACACATCCATCTAATCACTGTCATTTCTGTACATCTGAGGTCTCACTCCTACACATCATTACACTCCAAACACAAACCACAACATGGATCCCTTAGCACTGGGGGAGAGCCCTCTCAGTATTAGGAGAGGCAACAGCACCCTGAACTTCCTCCAACCACTCCTTACCCTTGTCACAAAGCTAGCTCCAGCCACACATCCAGCACATAACATGTCCCCTAAATAACAAAACACTCAGCAGACTCTCCAGAAAGATCAATCCTTGCACACTTCTTGATCTGTACATGCTCTACTCGACACACAACACACAAGAACTCAGCATTATTTCACAGTCTACCTCTAATACCACAACATATTTTATGCACCCACTTATCACAAACACTAGACAAGATGGAGTTACTTTCCACACCCTTGTGGCAAACTGCAGAAGGCCACACTCCTGCTTTGACAGTACCACCACCAGCCCTAGATATCATCACTTTTGTTTTATTTGAATTTATTTTCAAACCCTTGTGCCCCATTCCATCTCTCCACTTCCTGATTCTTTTCTCTGCCTCCCTTTCATTCGCTGCAGTCAACATCAAGTCATCAGTATTCAGCATCTCCCATTCCTGAAGTCATGTGAGAGCTTCAAGCACCATGACAAACAATAAAGTAGTATACTGACATACCTTCCTCCAGTCTCAGTAAGCAGATACTGCTGGAACTAATTTGCACATCATTTATCTTTGCATAAAAATTATTTTCTCCCTCATTTGGCATGAGCCATTTCCCATATCAAGTAAATAGTCCGAAGACAGAATGAGTAAAGTATAATTTCACTGTGCTACTAGGGGTCTTTTCACATTAACTTGGCCTAAAACTGACCATATTGAATGCTTTGCAGTAACAACAGATTAACACTTCAGCTTGATGCCACTCATAAAGCAGTGCTATTCTGCCACTGAGCTATGTGTGATAAGCTGCAAAAGGACAAAAATCTAGGCCAAGTTACTGTGAAAGAACTATACCAGCACAGCATAATGTAGGATTAATGTGTATTTTTTATCCTGCAGGCACCAGTGTGGATTCCTGACTACCGTGTGACCATGTGCCAGCAATGCACAGCAGCCTTCACACTCACTTTCAGGAGGCACCACTGTCGGGCCTGTGGCAAGGTACAATAGACAGACAGACAGATATCCTTACCCATTAAGCGGTACCTGAGTACTTAGCAATGCTAGATATAAAGCTGCCAGTCCAGCAGCACCAGGGTTCAACTCCTGGTGCAGGCAGCTGGCATCTCTCAACTCAGGTATCCATCCACCCTTTGTGGGTTGGTAGGTAAATGTGATAACTTTGATGCAGTGGCCATATCTCAGGAGTGTGTAAACAGCCCACCACAGGCTTTTACTACTGGGAGACATGTTATGTGCTGGAGGTGGGGCTGGAGCTAGCTCTGTGGCTAGAGTGAGGAGTGAGTGGAAGAAGTTCAGGGAGCTGTTGCCTCTCCTGACACTGAAAGGGCTCTCCCTCCAAGCTAAAGGATCTTTGTATGCAGCATGTGTTAGCAGTGTAATGCTGTATGATAGCAAAACCCGGGCAGTAAAGGAAGAGGATATTTGTAGGCTCAAACATACAGAAATGACAATGATTAGGTGAATGTGCAGTGTGTCCTTGAATGCGAGGCCTTGGGAGGCTAGGTTTATGATGGACGAGTTGAGAGGAAAGATGGGACAGGAGTGTATTGGTGTTGTGCTGAGGAGGGGTAGACTGAGATGGTTTGGGCATGTGGAGAGGATGGGGGATAACAACTGGATGCAGAAAGTGAGAAGTGTGAACGCTGGGAGTGGGACTGCGAGACGCAGACCAAAAAAGATCTGGGACAAGGTCATAGAGTGTGACCTCAGGGATAAGGGACTGAATAGGGAGGCTACCAGAGATCAAACAGCATGGACAGCTGCCATTAGGTGACCAATATCAATGCATGCAAGCATGTTGGAGCCTTTATGAATGAAACAATATAAATGAAATAAGGCTTTAAGTTTTAAGTTGCAGAGATGAGCATTATATTTAAGCAGGTCATGGCATTAAGTCCCCACCATTACTTGAAGAAAGCTGTTCTCCATATAACTGGTTATTCGTGTTCATAACTCATCATCATCGTAACCCTATTTCACACTAAAAATGGAGTATAATTTGTTCATAAATATGGTATAATGCTTCTGTGAAACACACTGAAATGAGAATGTTAAGATCACTGAATTACAAAACTGAGAAAAATGTGTTGTGATGACATATGAAATATCTGAGAAGTGATGTGAAGCAGTAGGTTAGGGAAGTTTGAACATGTTAAGAGGTGCAGCAGGATGACTGGATGAGGGTCACAGTTGTGAATTTAGAGGGAAGAATGCTCAGAGGTAGACTGAAGAAGATCTGGGATGATGTCCAGCAAAAGAACCTTCAGGATAGGGAATGAGAATGGAAATGGACAAGATCATGACACATGGAGAGGTGCCATCGGGTGAAAAGACCTACAAATGCTAGCAGGTTCATGTACTTTAAACATAACAAATATAATGTTGTACTTTTAGGCTTTAAACTAACTTCACTCATGTTACCTTCACAAACTTACAGACAATGGACAACTGTACTGATGACAAACTTACAGACAATGGACAACTGTACTGATGACACTGATATTAACAGTGGTTTTCATGTACTCTAAATGCAGTTCCATTCAGTATTATAGTATTAATACACACAAGTCTGAGAGGAGTGAGAGAGTGTTTTTGATTGGAGATATGAATGGCAAAGTTGGGAATGTACGAGTGGATGGAGTGGTTGGTCAGTGGGGTGTGCCAGCTGAGGTGGATGGGAATGGTAGTGCCTTGGTGGACATCTGTGCTGGTAAGGGGTTGGCAATAGCCAACACCTACTTTCGGCACAAGATGATCCACAGGTATACATGGAGAGTCATGAGGAGGATGGATGGTGAACTTTTAGAACGGAAGGCAATGAAAGATACGTGTGTGTGGATGAGCAAATGAGAAGACAAGTGTTGGATGCAAGAGTGTGGAGAGGGTGGGGGAATGGAATCTCTGACCATCACTTAGTGATGGCCAAGGTAAGGCTGCAAAGAAAGTGGGTGAAGAGACCTAGGGGAAGACAGGAGGAAATAGGTCCTGTGAGAAGAGTGGAGAAGTTACAAGATAGTGAGAAAATGGCAGAGTATAAGAGCATAGTGGAAGAAAGATTGGGGAGGTATGAGTTAGAGCAGATGGAAGGGGTGGAAGATGTATGTAAGATTTTCACGGAAGAGATAGGCGCAGCATGTGAGGTGGTTTGTGGAGTGAGGAGGAGATGCAGGGGTGTGCCAAGGTCAGCATGGTGGAATGATGAGGTAAAACAAGCTGTGGAACAAAAGAAGAAGGCATATAGTGAATGGCCAGCAAGCAGAGGTAGGGGAGAAGATGAGAGAGAGAAGAGAGAGGTATATGTGAGCTGGAGAAGAGAGGTGAAGAGACTGGTGAAGGAGAGTAAGAAGAAAGTGGATGAAGCATTTGGGAGGAATCTGAGTGTAAAATGGAGGGAGAGTAAGAAATTGTTTTGGAAGGAGGTAAAGAAAGTAAGACAGTGTGAAAGGGGAAATAGTAGGGGAGTGAAAGATGGGAATAACAGATTGCTGGTGGAGAAGAGAGAGAAATTGAGGAGGTGGAAGGGGCACTTTGAGGATTTGTTGAATGCAGAAAGTGATAGCAGAGTGAGTATAAGTGGTTGGGGAATGACTGGGAGAAGAAGTGAGAGGAGGGATGAAGAGATCAGTAGGGTGGAAGTAATGGAAGCAATGAAGAAGATCAAGATGGGAAAGGCTCCAAGAATTGATGGAGTGTGTGGTGAAATGCTGAAGTATGGGGGTGAGATTGTTGTGGAATGAATATGGAAGTTGTGTAGATTGGCTTGGGAAGAGGGAAGGGTTCCAGAGGACTGGAAATCAGGTATAATTGTTCCTTTATATAAAGGAAAAGGGGAGAGAGAAGTATATGGTAACCATAGGGGTATTTGCCTTCTTAGTGTGACTGGAAAGATATATGGTAGAATACTTATTGACAGGGTTAGGCATATAACAGAGGAGTTAGCTGGAGAAGAACAGGGGGGATTTAGGAAGGGAAAAGGGTGTGTAGATCAGATATTTGTTCTAAGATGTTTAGTGGAGAAGTATCTAGAGAAGGGAAAGAAAGTGTATGCTGCCTTCATGGACTTGGAGAAAGCTTATGACAGAATAGATAGGCAAGGTATGTGGAAGGTATTAAGAATATATGGAGTGGAGGGGAAATTGTTGAGTGCTGTGAAGAGTATGTACGAAGGAGCTAGGGCAACTGTGCAAGTGGATGGTGAGCTGAGTTCTTTGATCTGAAAGTGGGACTGAAACAGGGTTGTGTGACGTCTCCATGGCTGTTTAATATATACATGGATGGGGTTGTTAAGGAGATGCAAGGTAGGGCAGTGGATATGGGAGTGGCTCTAATGAATGAGGGTGAGATGTGGAAGATTCCAGTGTTGTTGTTTGCTGATGATACAGTATTGTTGAGTGAAGATGAATGGGAGTTGCAAGGTTTGGTGAATGAATTTGGGACAGTGTGTAAGGCCCTGTTCACACGAGGCATTTTTAACCATGGCGGTTGTACACACGCCGCATGTGTCCGTCCCCAGGTAAACACACGTTCCTTGAAACGCTTAACAAATGCGCGGTAGGAAGGGAAATGTCGGATCGCGCGTTTGGACCAGCGGTTGAGAAAAACGTGTGGTAGTGTGTGTACAATCCAATACACTACCACTGTCTTTGCTAACACGCGTTAGGAAACATGTGTTTGAAAACGCCTCGTGTGAACAGGGCCTAAGAAGAGGAATCTGAAAGTCAATGTAAACAAGAGTAAAGTTATGGTGTTTGAGAGGAATGAAGTCATAGAATGAACAGTGAGGCTGGATGGTAAGGATATGGAGAATGTGAATGCATTCAAGTACTTGAGTAGTGTGATGAGTAAGGATGGAAGTTTTGGGGATGAAATACTTGAAAGGGTACAGCAGGGAAGGAAGGTTGTTGGTTCACTGAATGCACTGATGAGAAATAGGGAGGTGAGTATGGAAGTCAAGAAGTCACTGCATGACAGTATTGTGATCCCTACCATGACGTATGGAAGCAAGGCATGGACCTTGCTAGAGGGTAACAAGTCAAGAGTGATAGCAGTGGAAATGAGTTACTTGAGAGGAGCATGTGGAGTGACATGGAGGGACAGGTTGATGAATGAAGAAGTGAAGGAATGTTGTGGGGTTGATGTGGATGTGGTTGAGAAGATTACGAGAAATACACTGAGGTGGTTTGGACATGTGGAGAGAATGGAGAATGAAAGACTGACTAAGAGGGTGTATGTAGGTGGGGTGGAGGGTGGGAGAGAGAAGGGAAGACCGAGGATGAGGTGGAGAGATGGAGTTGAGAGGTATATGAGGGAGGGGGGAGTGAGTTGAAAGGAGGGTAGACAAATGGTGGGTGACAGAGCGACTTGGAGGCGTTTTGTCTGCGGCCACCCTTTGCAGGATTAGGGCGTCGGGCTGTAGATAGATAGATAGATAGAATACACCTGATGCCTTTTCCATGCATCACAAAATAGCAATACCACAACTAAAAGTACACAGATTAATTTTTCAACAGACATCATGTCAACTATCTTCAGTAAATAACTATATCCTCAGGTACTACAATCACCACCTTGTCACCTAAAGCCCCATCTACCAAAGAACTGGGAGGCACCACTAACAGCAACACACCATAAGTCAATAATATGTATATACAGTAAATACTATACTTACTATCATTATGATATTACAGACATGAAAAACCAGGTACCGTACATGAACACCTTCCATATATAGGTACCGTACATGAACACCTTCCATATATAGGTACCGTACATGAACACCTTCCATATATAGGTACCGTACATGAACACCTTCCATATATAGGTACCGTACATGAACACCTTCCATATATACTGTAGGTACCGTACATGAACACCTTCCATATACAGTATAGGTACTGTACATGAACACCTTCCATATATAACCATTAGCCACTAACATACAGTACAGTATTAAGAATTGTCACTTCAGTCCTTAACTATAAGGACTGAGAAATCTTTTCTAGTTTATGCTGACAACTGCTAGATAATTTTACTATGTTTAGGAGTGGCATTCCATCCTCTAATGATTAACAAGTCTCCATTTCCCTTTTGAGGACATAACAGATCTTAAATATTGTACTGTACCTTATTGGTAGGTACTGCCAAATGCTTTTATTCAACTTTTTTTTTTTCACTCGACTCTGGGCAAAGGCTTCGGGGCCTATCCCAAGGCCCAGTGGTCCTCCTACACCTCATGTTACCACTTCAGTGCAAACACTCACCATCCATTCTGAATACATGCTAGGGCTGTCTCATACTTGACTGGTGTATTGATATTAGCGGGAGTATTTTTATGACATGTCGGCGGGTCTCCTGGTAGAGCAGTAAACTCTGCATTATGAAATTAAAATCCTTAAACTGTTCCCTGCCCCAGATGGGATTCAAACCTGGGTCTATTAGGACTGCAGACTACTGCTGTACCGGTTCAGCCACCACTTCCCCATCCTGAGAGTTAACTGAGACTCACCAACTCACTCACAGTACCACAACTAACCAACCAACCAACACCCCTCCACAACAGTACAGGATGTCCTAATTATAAGCAGCCTTGTCATACAATCTTTTTGCTCCTAAGTCCACATTAATTACAGGAAAATGCCTAATGAAGCTCAACTGCTACCAATAAAGTTGCAATGCCAATACCCCCACCTTACAGCATTCAATTTATGGAAAAAGTTGTTATATTTTGGAACAAATCCCTGATTTGTAATGAAGCCTGCCTGTATCAACATCATGATGACCACAAACCATAACAGCACACACAACACGACCTTCCTCAAATGTCTGCTCCCCCTACAGGTAGTGTGTGACCACTGCTCAGCCAACCGTGCGCCACTACAGTACAAACGCAACCAGGTTGCCCGTGTGTGTGACAGTTGCTTTGAGGTGCTCCAGCGAGATTTCCAAAAGAAGTGTGACGAGGCGGGGCGAGGAGACACCCTGCGAGCCCAGTTCAAACGTGGAGTTCGGGAAAGTGGCAGAGCACGAAGCAGAAGGAAGGTCCCAGACAGACTAGTGGAGGTAGGTGGCATGAATAATTTTATATATTTTACTCTTGCTACCTCCAGATGGTTTTATTCCATTCGGGAGTGGCATCCCATCCTTGTAGGGCTAATAATATTTATCATGAACACTTTAAAGATGTGCGAAATATACAGGTCAATGTTTTGAAGGGTTTCCAATCAAGTAATGTCACAAAAGGGAGCAGTCAGGTCATTTCGCCCCAGATATACTATAGTAGGACCACGGAATACTGGCCGGTCTGGGTGTGTCCCGTCACCTTTACACTGTTGCCATACTTCCAA
>JAGKTI010006497.1:18082-40472 GCA_018397915.1 Birgus latro
CACCTTAATAGTGAATTTCTACAACTTGCCCTTTGTCTTCCAGACCAGTTTATACCTCACAACTTAAGGAGGCTCACAACCGAGATTTTGCTAGATAGATTTTTTTTTTTTTTTACTGAGTACAGTAGTATTATATGAACTTGTAATTAAATGTTTTGAACTACAGCAGTCTAGCCCTGGGCCCCTAAACCTTGCAAGTGGTAACACAGGACTACCAGGTAGTTGTTATTGTTTTATGGACTTAACTCCACCAGTGCCAAAACTTGTACAGGTGTTATTCAATACCAAAAGGTAGAATATTACTTACTCCAAGAAGCATGGGCCTGAGCCATGTTTTAGTACCAGTACTGTATTTTACCCATATTAATAAGGTTTGTAACAATCCAGAACATAACCAGTCAATGATATTTCTTTAAAGTGTTTGTTTTTTATTGTCTAGTGATTACACAAATATTTCCATTGTGTTTCTTTACTACATTGTAAACATAGTGCTGCTGATTTGCTATGTGTCTACAGAGCATGTGATATGTACCCAAACTGTTAAGGAATAGCCCTTTGTCTATTATAGTAGTGATACCCTTTCTTACACTTATTATGAACACTAATTTGTATAAAAATCCCCCTAACTTTTCCCAGCACTACCACTATTTGTAAAAACCTTAAAGTATGCCTTTCAGTATATTTTTCCCCCATTTTAATTTATTTATACACTGAATTAAACTTTTGACTGTATGATCTGATCCATTATCTGTCAGTTGTGTATTTTCTTCAGGGATGGAATTCCTATCTCATATTAGACCATCTAGTCATGTACACAGAACAACCAAACAATAAAAAGTATCCAAGCACTGCTTTTTTTCAATTATCAAAAATTTCTCTGAGCAAGTGTACTGTAGGAAAAAGCTCAATTCCAGGAGATGAAGAACACAACTCTGCAAGAGTAATGACTGTTGTACAGAAGTGGGGACTGAATTACTGATCCCCTTGAGGAACAATAGTTACAGATAAGTACTGTTTCATAATAAATGAATATTCATCATTACAGGTAATACAGTACTCCGGAGGTGGAAAAGGATTAATTTTGCTGGATTGTCTCCAGTGTGTGGAGGAGTTTTGTTATACGGAGGGACTTGAGGGCTGGAGCTAGCTTGGCAACAAGGATAAGGAGTAGTTTGAAAAAGTTCAGGTAATTGTTACCCCTACTGACAATGAGAGAGCTCTCCCTCCAAGCTAAGGGGTCATTGCATGCAACAAGCGTAGAGTGTAAGACTTGGGCAGCAAAGGGGGGAGGACATCTGTAAGCTCAAACGTACAGAGATGAGAATAATTACAGTATATGGATGTGTGATGCATCCTTGAATGCAAAGCCTGAGGGGGTAGGGATTGTAAATGAACAGCTGAGAGTAAGGATGGAACTTGAACATTTTAGTGTTATGATGAGATGAGGAAAACTGAGATGGTTTGGGACTGTAGAGAGGATGGAGGATGGCAACTGGGTGTGGAATGTGAGATGTAAGAATGTTGAGGACAGAGCTGCAAGAGGCAGACCAAAAAAAAGACATGCGATGAAGTCACACAATGCAACCTCAGGAATAAGGAACTGAATAGAGAGGCTGTTAGAGACTGAGCAGCATGGAGACCACCATCAGGTGCCAAAGGTTGACACAAGCAAGCTTTTATAAATGACTGAACAAACAAATGAACAGGAATTTGACTAAGAAATGATCTTGACAACGGGTGCAAATATGAAAGACTTCCACCTTCACAGTTTTGTAGGTTAACCAAGGCACAGTGAAACTGTAATCCTATTAACCATCACTGCAGAGCAGCCAGTCACATCCTACAACCTGAATTACACAGAAATGGGATCGTAGGACTGATAATTTCCTTGCCCATACACAGTCTACCCAAAATGGGAATTAAGAAGCCTCAGGATTGGTTTCCAGGCTTGCAAAGCTATACTGTATATTGGGCTCCCCTGTAATACAGGTAGTTGATGCTGCCGGAGTACTGTGTTATGCTAAACCATACTACTGTATAAAGAAATAGGAAAATTGTTATGAAGACCTAACTGCTTCTGACAACTGAGACAAAGTCACCCTTCTTGTCCCTATACCTTACACACCCTGCAACACTCAGATGTTACAAAAATCTACTGTACACACAAAACATACACACACAACACAGGTAACACATACATAACATAAAGACACAATAGCCAGAACATCCAGAAGATGCTATTCTTCTTAACTCGATGCTGTTCTCACTTCGACTGGACAAGTTGTATACTAAGTACTCTATTGTATAATAATAAATTTTACTATAATGCAATCTACACTGTGTTGTGGAGGTCACTAAAGAAATAAAGAGGAAAGAAACAATCAAAATAAATCTGACTGAAGAGGTGAGGGAGAGGCCTAGTCATAGTTGTGTTTCCTAATGCCATATGAATGTACTCTATAGACAAAGCCTGATGCTGTAAGACAACAAAGGTGATAATTGTAAGATGACACACTGATCTGGACCACAAGAGTAAGGACACACAGCAAAAAAGCAGCTCTTACAGGAATGGCATTTCTGCCACCCTGTCAGTAGTCTCACTATAAGAAGGGAAGAGAAGAATAACTAAACAAAGTCAAGTGGAGTGTGATCATAAAGACGAGATGCATGTCCTTTTACAACCATGTGCACATATCAAAGACACTGTGTTTTGATCAGTGTGTGTGTGTGTGTGTGTGTGTGTGTATTTACCTAATTGTATTTACCTAATTGTGATATACAGGAAATGAGCTACGCTCGTGGGGTCCCGTCTCTATTTCTCAATAAGTCAAATTTTGCCTTAAACTCATTTAAGTTTTTAGACTGGACGATCTCTTTGTCCAGGCTATTCCACAGGTCTATACATCTATACGGAAAACTATATTTCTTGATGTCCTTCGAGCAGCTTGGCTTCTTTAGTTTCATTCCATGTCCTCTTGTTGCTCTCTCATCCCACACAAACAGATTTTCTCTGTCAATTTTATCTACTCCTATCATGGTCCTGAACACTGCAATCATGTCACCCCTCTCTCTCCTTTCCTCTAAGGAGGGCAAATCCAGCCTTTCCAGCCTCTCTCTGTATGGCAAATCTGCCAGACTAGGGACCATCTTGGTTGCTGTTCTTTGTATTCTCTCAATCTTGGTTATATCTTTCTTTTTGTGTGGGGACCACACTACTGCTGCATATTCTAACCTGGGCCGGATCATGGCCACTATCAATTTTTTTATCATCTCCTCATCCATGTAATGAAATGCCACTCTTATATTGGTCAAGAGTTTATATGTCTCTCTCACTATCTTATTTATGTGCTTTTCAGGTGACAAACTATCCTGGACCAGCACTCCCAAATCTTTCTCTTCTCTCGCTTTTCTAATTGGTTCATTACCCATCAAATAATTCAATGATGGCCTCTTGGTACTTTTACCCATTTCCAATATTTTACATTTTTTTGCGTTGAATTTCATTTCCCACATCCGGCTCCAATCATATATCCTATCCAGATCCTCCTGTAGCATTTTACAGTCCTCTTCAACCTCTACCTTTCTCAAGATCTTTGCATCATCAGCAAACAGGCTTGCGTAGCTGTTCACTCCATCTACCATATCATTTACATAAATCAAGAACATTACTGGTGCCAACACCGAGCCCTGTGGGACACCACTTGTTACTTCCCTCCATCCAGATGTCCTGTCCTTTATTACTGTCCTCATTTGTCTGTCACTCAAAAAGTCTCTCATCCATTCCAGGAGGCTTCCCTTCAGTCCTCCTATATGCTCTAATTTCCATAATAGTCTCTTGTGGGGTACTTTGTCGAAGGCCTTCTCCAGATCTAAGTACACACAATCCACCCAACCGTCTCTCTCCTGTAGCACGTCAATCGCCCTTGAGTAGAAGCTCAACAAGTTGGAAACACATGACCTTCCACTTCTGAATCCAAACTGACTTTCAGTCAAAATATTCATCTCTTCCAGATATTTTATCCATCTATCTTTCAGGATTCTCTCACACAATTTCGCAACCATGCTGGTTAGGGACACTGGTCTATAATTCAGGGGTTCTTCCTTGTTTCCTCCCTTATAGATTGGCACCACATTTGCCCTCTTCCATTCCCGAGGCACTTTCCCCTCTTCCAAGGAGCACACAATTAAATTGTGAATCTTATCCGCCAGTTGTTCTCTGCATTCCTTCAGTACCCAATTAGAGATTCCATCCGGTCCTGGGGCCTTCCTTACATCTTGAGCTCCCAGTAATTTATACACTTCCTGCACTTCCACTTTTATATCTTTTATCACTACATTTCTAATCACTTCCTCTCCTTCCACAAACTCCCTTTCCTTAGTGAAAACCGATTGGAAGCGTTTGTTCATTACTTCAGCTTGCATTACTGCATCCTTGTAGACCTCTCCTTCTACTTTCAGTCTGGTGATTCCTTCCCTTTGCTTCAATTTGCCATTAACAAATCTATAAAACAATTTGGGTTCATCCTTACATTTGTCAATTATACCTTTTTCAAAGTTCCTTTCTTCCTCTCTACGTATTCCTGTATATTCATTTCTAGTTCTTTTATATTCTTCCTTTGTTCTGATATTACCTCTCTTTTTCCATTGGTTCCATGCCTTGTCCCTCTCTTTTTTCGCTATTATACACCTTCTATTAAACCACACCTTTTTCCTGTTTTCTTTCCCACTTACTCTTGGCACATATTTTTCCACTCCCAAATTGTGTGTGTGTGTGTGTAACTCACCGGGTCGGTCAGGATCACTTGATGGTCGTGATCGTCAGCTTTTACCCTCCCGGAAGGGAGCTGAGAGCTCATATAGTCCGATCTATGGGCAAGGCTGTGACCTTCACACACGCACACACCCATCCCCTTGCTCAAGGGGGACAGTAACCACCCACTTCGTCAGTGAAACTTTTCGCACCCTGAGCGAGGCGCGAACTCCCGTCTACCAGATGGCAAGCGAGAACGCTACCACTGCGCTAGCGAGCGGTGTGTGTGTGTGTGTGTGTGTGTGTGTGTGTGTGTGTGTGTGTATGCATGTATGTGTGTAACTCATGTGCAGCAATAAGATTCTGGCTGGGTGACTGCATACAATGCCCTACAGACAAGGGAAAGTCCAAGTGACAGTTGAGGAACATTTTTCATTCAAATTCATTTATTCCAGGTTCTGTGAGTCATAATGCTCTTCAGAAGGTTAGTTTTGAGAATCAAATCATGTTCATCTGCCAGTCTGAGGTATTTCTCATGACAGAATTCACATCACCAAGCATCTGTGAGAGGCAGTTATGATGAGGTAATTTTGGTGATGTTAATCGAACGATGGTGCACAAACGGGTTGATACTATAACTACAAGTTTTTATTTCATTTGAATCAAACTTAGCCGAAGGACTGAGGGTCAGCCACGGGACTGACCTATTAATTCTGAAAATATGTCAAAGGTAAGGGTCAACTTAAACAGATCTGATCAAATTTAGATCAAACTTGGTGAAGGGGTTAAGAGAAAGCAAGAATAAAAACAATTAAATTCTGAGAACAATCAGTTATAAAATCATGGTCACAGGGCAAGACCACAATTTGGTCGATGCAAGTCTGCATGAGAACATACCAACTAAAAAAAAATTTATCCAGTTTAGACCAAATTCCATGGAAGGTCTAGGGGTCAGCCATGGGGCCACCCAATTACTTTTGGGAATAATAGGACAAAGGTCAAGATGACATGGTACGGTTAAGTTAGAGCTTTTATCCAATTCAGATCAACAGAGTAAGCTGGAGTGAAATGATTCAACTCTAAGAACTATCAATCACTGGTGAAGGTCACAGGACAAGATCAAAGATCAATGCTGCATTGTAAGGTCAGCTTAAACAATGTTGATCCACTTTAGACCAAACTTGGTAAAAGAACTGAGGGTAAGGCAAGGACAAAACTACTGTATTTAATTTCAAGAACAATCATTCAAAGGCAAAGGTCACAGGGCAAGGTCAAAGCTCCACTCATATGCCTATATGTCTGAATGAAATAACTAAGGCAGTTTCAATCCGACTTGGATCAAACTTGACTGGAGGGATTAGAACAACCATGGAACTGACCTATTGTTATTAAAAAAGTAAGTAAAAGGTCAAGGTCACATGCAAAGGTCAAACTAAACTCTTCTGATACAATCTGAACCAAACTTGGTGAATGAGTTGAGGGTCAGGTGAGAATGAAGTCAATCAGTTATGAAAGCAATCAGTCAAAGGTCAAGGTCACAGGGCTGGGTCAGAGGTGTCCTGAAACCAACTGTAGAGTGTGAGTTTTAAACATAAAGTTTTGTTTTGTTATAAAGGCTCCAACATACTTCCATGCATCGGCCTTGTCACCTAAAGGCGGCTTTCCATACTGCTTGATCTCTAGTAGCCTCCCTATTCAGTCCCTTATCCCTGATGTCACACTCTATGACCACATCCCAGGAATTCCTTGGTCTGCTTCTAGTAACCCTACTCTTTATATTCCTACCTTTCACCTTCCACACCCAGCTGTCATCTTCCATTCCCTCGACATGCCCAAACCACCTCAGTCTACCTCTCCTCATCATAACACTTATTCATTCAAGTCCCATCCTTCCTTTCAACTCTTCAGTCACAATCCTGATCACTCCCAGGCCACTCATTCAAGGACACACTATACATCCATCTAATTATCATCATTTCTGTATGTTTGAGCCTATGAATATCCTCTTCCTTTACTACCCAGGTTTCAATATTGTACAGCATTATACTCAGGTCTCACTACCATACAGCATTACAGTCCTAACACATGCTGCACACAAGGACCCCTTTGCAAGGAGCAAGAGCCCTCTCGATGTCAGGTGAGGCAACTGCTCCCTGAACTTCCTCCAACCACTCCTTAACTTAGCTCAAGCCTCATCTACAGCACATAACATGTCCCCCAAATAGCAAACTTCCTCCACAAACTCAAGAGACTCTCCAGTGAGATCAATCCTTTCATACCTCTTGCTCCCTACATGCTCTCCAACACACTGCACACACAAAATCAGCATTATTTCACAACCCACTTCCAATTCCATAACATCTCCTATGCACCCACTTATCAGAAACATTGCACAAGATGGGGATACTTCCCATCCCCTTGTGGCAAACTGCACATGGCCATACTCTCTCACCTTTGATAGGACTGCCACCAGCCCAAGGTATCATCATTTGTTTTATCTGAGTTTACTCCCAAACCCTTGTACCCACTGTATCTCTTATGTCCTGAATCTTTCTTTTGCCTCCCTCTCATTCACCACAATTAAAACCAAGTCATTAGCACATATCTTCCATCAGAGCCCATTTCTGAAGTCTCATGAGAGAGCTTCAAGCACAAGGAAAAAAAATAAGAGGTTCTAGACTGACTCCCGATGCATGCCAACATTCACGGATAACTCATCACTCAAATCTCCATTCACTTTCAACAGGGTGCAAGCACCCTCAAACATTGCCATAACCACTTTCACCAGTCACTCCTTGACCATAAGCTTCTCACTGCTCACTTCACCACTTTCCTAGGAACTCTGGCAAATGCCTCCTCCAAACAACAACAGTAAAGTACAGCTCCCTCTTTCCTAAACATTTTCCCTGAAGCTGTCAGACAATGAATATTGCATCAGTGATCCCTTTGCATGGTATAAATCCAAACTGCATCTCATCAACATTTACCCTTTCCCTTATCATACCTTCCAGGACTCTCTCCATTACTTTTATTATCTAGTTCAAGAGTTTTGTTTCTTTTATGCTCAATTTTTCCTGTATTCCCTTTTTTGCCTTGTTGTTATGCTTTTAGCACATAAGCTCACACTGTACTCTACTCCCTCCTTTAACTTCTACTTTTTATGGCTGTACCATTTACGAATATTTTGAGAGAGAGAGAGAGAGAGAGAGAGAGAGAGAGAGATGAGTGGGGGGAGCAAAAAGCATGGGAGAGAAAGGGAAACTTAAATTCCTGTCTGACAAGCTCTCTCTCTCTCTCTCTCTCTCTCACACACACACACACTATCTATAGACAGTTGCCATAATCCAGTAAGGGGTGGCTGTTTGTCACTTAGTTTGTTGTTTAATGGAGAGGGGCATTAACCCTCCGCCAACCCAACTGCTGACACTCAGGCAACATGTACGGGTTGGTAAAATGGTTACCACCCAATGCTGTAATTGGTTTCCTGGCTTACAAGACACCATTAGGCTTGTCACTCTATGTAAAGCCAGCTGAAATGGAAAGAAGAGTAATAAAAAGTTCCAGGAAAGGTAGGAGAAATAGGAGGAGAGGAGGGCAGACACAAAAAGAATGATAAAGTTTAAAGAAGAAGTAGGCAGTACTACATCAAGTGAGTGGATGATAGTTACCACTACCAAAATACAAAACACACAAGACACACACACATGTGGCCTGACAACACCCTAGTGATTTTACACTTGTTTCAAGCTAAGAGTCATGTTACAAGAGATAACACAACTCCCATTTCAGCCATTTCACTCACAAAGAGGGGTCACACTCTTCCTTACCTTGTTATTTGTGACTGCACTACAAAAACAATGCATTACCTGAGAGATCACAGTATTCAAAACTGTACAGTAGGCGCGGAAAGTATTGACTTTTTTTGCCGACGTCATTCTTTTTCGCGTTAAGTGAAGTAGGGTCAATACTACCCTCCCCTGTGATGCGAAATGAGCTGACGCTTTTTCAACGGGAGCTGGCAACCCTGCTCGATAGGTTTAGCACCACAGGAGCAGGCTCAGTAATGTTTGGGTAGCCACAGGAGAAGGATTGTCTCTGTGTGTGATGCACCACGAGGGCATGTTTTGACTCAAATAACAGTTATTTGGTTACCTACCACATTCTCATCATGCCTAAAGTAACCACAAGCAAGGACAAACGTGTGGAAGTGATTACTTTATACAAAGATGGCCACAAACTCCCATTTATTGCAAATCAGATGGTGTTAGACTGAGGACAGTGCAGAGACTGGTGAAGCAGTTCAAGGACAGTGGGGAGGCCATTCCTCCCACTCCACTTCCCAAGCCTGGGAGACCTCGTAAGACAACCTTCAGGACCCGTCAGCTGATCTCAAGGCAAGTTAGCAAGGATCCAAGGCTAACAGCACGGGATTTAAAAGAAAAGAACCCACAGTTGCTGGCAGATGTGTCTGTCAGAAGTGTGCAGCAGCTGTTGCATGACGATCTGGGCTACAGGAGTTTTTGTGCTCGTAAAAAACCACTGCTAACTGCACTTCAGAAGAAAAAGAGAGTAAATTTTTGTAAGAAATATCTTGCCTGGAGTGAGGAGCAATGGAAAACTGTGCTTTGGAGTGATGAGTCAACATTTACTGTCACTGGTACCCCTTCATCACGAGTGTACCACAAACCAGGCAGTGACCCCCTGGATCCTAAGTACACTTCCAAGTTTGTTAAATACCCAGCCTCACTCATGGCTTGGGGCTGCTTTACATATTATTGTGTTGGTAGGTTGGTAATTCTACCTGCAAATGAAAAAGTGAACCAGAACAATTATTTGGAGCTCTTATGTGATGTTTTAAGTGACTCTTTTGATAAAACCAAGGCAAGAGTATTTATGCAAGATTCTGCCCCTGCACATGTTGCAAAGTCAGTGAAACAGTGGCTAACAGACTGTGAGGTTCCCTTTATTCGAGATTGCCCCGGAAACAGCCCAGATATCAATCCCATTGAGAATTTATGGCCGCACATGAAGCGGCAGCTGCGTAGTATGGACACATCATCTTTGCCTAAACTTGAGGCTGCAGTCAAGCAGCTATGGAGCAGTTTTAGTCCGTCTGTTCTGCAAAACTACGCCATCAGTCTCCCCAGACGCCTTAAGAAGATAATAAAGGTGAAGGGGAATGCCAGTAAATACTAAATTCAATGGTGAGTGTTAATTTATTTGTTTCTCCTTGCTAACCACAAGAATGTTTTCTTTTTTTAAGATGGCGTCAACACTTTCCGCGCCTACTGTATAGTTGTGATTTATTCACAGGGGATATGATGACACTCTGAACACACGGAAATGAAAGAGGGAAAAAGTGGATGACTGAGTGATATTATGAGTTGTTGTTGATAAACCCCTGTCTGTCTGGCTGAGCAGACCCATACATTGCAGGCAGGCAACCACCCCTGCAGGGCCATCCTGTGAAGTGCACCAATGTTTCCTTGTGAATAGCAGCACCTCACCACAGCGAAGTGTGGGGAATAATTTGAGTTTGGTTCCTGGATGGACACAGCATTTGCATCCCTTCAACCAGTTAACATAAGCACTAAAGCAAGCTCCACTTCACCCCATAGTCTGATTATATGGTTTGCTGGGTTACTGGAAACCATTAGGCCTGACACTCAATGTGGAGCCACTTGAGATGGAAAGACGTGTGTGTGCCCTCCTCCCTTCCTAATTCTTTCTTTTCTGTCATTTTTTATTACCCTTTATTTCACTTCAAGTGGCTCTACAGTATACCGAGTGGCAAGTCTAATAGCTAGTTTCCTGTAACCCAAGAAAACCATTTACAGTGTTGGGAGGCAACCATATTACCATATCATGGGGTGATATGGAAACTACTATGGTAGCCATGCTAACAAGGTGGAGATGCAAGTGTGGCATCCACCCAGGAACCAAACCACCACACTTCTCTCCATATCTTGCCACACAGAGGTGCTGTCAACTACAAGAGAATATCAGTTCACCGCACAGGACGGCACTGCAGAGGCAGTTGCTTGCCTGTGGTTGATGGGTCTGCTAAGCCAGCAGACTGGAGCTATCAATGCCTTACCTATTTAGGCGTATTGGTACTCTCGTACTGTTGTGTTCTGTCTCCCTACAACATCCTGTCATCCATCTATCATCTACTATAATCCTTTACTGCCATTTTTGTCAAGACTGTAGAGTCCATTGCTTTTCTTCTTATTTTCACTCCCTGTTTTCACTAACTCCTCCAACCACGAAGTTGAATTTTACCTTTTGATTCCGAGTGTGCGAGGCTTTAATGATGTGTGAATGTCTGGCCTATCTCACTGAGCATGCTGTTGATTGTTGTTCCATTTTCATGCTTTCTCTTTCCTCGTTTTCTGGATCCTACCTCACCTCAACCTTGGTGGGAAAAAAAAGGGGCAGGATGACAATGACAGCGAAGAGTCAGTGATCAATGCTGTATTACCTGTGTTTTATTCTAAATGTTCAAAACTTCTTGAAAGGTACTTTATAATAATGAAATGCACATAATTCAATTCCTTTTAATGGATGTCTGCATGTCTAATAAAGTACAGTATTTACAAGAAGTGTTGATCTACCAGCATGAGCTACACTTACCACTGGATCACTAACTCTTGTCACTGGAAACTTGGCATTTAACCCATTCAGGAGTGGTGTCACATTTTAGTATCATATTCTGGCTAATGCCTGATATTTCAACTCAGCTTGGGGAAAGTTTTACTCCTCAAAGACTTGAAAATATCTCTACTAACCAGCTCAGAGGTGATGTCATACTAGTACAGCAATTAATTCTGTCTAATGGCAGATACTTTATTCAACTTAGGGAAATCTCTATTCCTCAAAAGGTTAATGAACACAACTTTCTTCTCTTGGCTTGCACAAACACTAACTTAAGAAACTGAACTGTATATCAGTTAAACAATGTCTGTGAATACTATGCCAGCACTCTGCATCAACTGCCATATGAGTTAAAAGGGTACATATGGAAGTATACTCTGGTACAGTACTATACCATACTAAAATACCATGGTCCTGATGTGACTGGATATGTCAGCAACAATTTAATGATTCTACTGTCACAATGTCTGGTCAAAAACTGTAAAAGAAAATTTACAATTTTACCACATATTCATACCTGCAATCATGTTTAACCTCTTCACTGAATTGCACATATTTTGAAGTTTTACTCCATTCTGGCTACTGCTCAATGATTTTGTTAATCTAAAAGAAAGCTATACTTGTGAAATCTATTTCAATTTAAAACTTACTTTTAAAAAAATCAACTAGGAATTTTTTTTTTTTTTTTTTTTTTTTACCTAGAGAGCAAAATGTAATATTCATGGCAAAGGTTAATCCACTTTTCAACTGTTATCTTCCTTTAATCAAACAAACAAAAAACAAACATTGCAGCCGTGAGATTTCGGATGTACCAATTTTTCTTTTTAACTCTGACCTAGACTGCACAGATTAGTTCTGCTATGTCAACTGCCAAGATCTAGATTGCAAACTTTCTCCTCATGCAAGCAAAGTGGATATAAACAAGATGCATAAGATGGATGGAGGCAAGGATGGAGCCCAAAATGAGGCGTTGTGGTGGACCAGGAGTGCACGTCAGGGTCACCACTGCCAGGCGACCTGTGGCCAGTCCCCCAAACACTGTGGTCAGCAGGAAAAACACAGCGTGACTTTTTTCTTGATGCAGCAGCTCAGCAATCAGTAACACCAAGCAATGGCCAGTAAGGCTGTACCCACTGATGGCCAGCAGCTGCAATGGGGACAGTTTGGTGTGACACAGAAACCCAAGGATAGAAGCCAGAGCTGAAAACACCAGCCAGTACCCAAAGGTCAGCTTGGCAGTGACTAACAGTGCCCAGCTCAGTGTTTGGCCTGGGGTCATCAGGCCATAGAGCAGAATAGCTGTCAGTGTCACCACCACTAAAGTTGGCCCCTTGAGATCAGTATAAACTTTGCGGTAACGATGGAACCCAAATGGTGGCACAAGGGATGTGAGCAGTCTGTGGGGCAGTGTTTGATTGGCTACAGAAAACAGTGGCTGCACTGAGTACCATATCCTCTGACAAAAGTCCACTACTGATACCTGCTTGCCCTGGGTCTTAGAGTCAAGGGATTCAATGGTAATGGAAGAGTAGCCTCTCTGAGTCATGTTGCCTTCTGGTGTAGTCGACAAATTTTTAATCAAGTTGTGGTTCCCTGAATTCTGCTTAACCTGAGCATCAGTCATTATGCAAAGGACAATACCAGACAATTCCAAAATGACATACAGGCTCTACCGCAGCAGTAGTTACAAGAACTCGCTACACCAATCAGCAAGACACTGATAACATTCTGATGCCTGGTTGGAGTTGGCAGCAACAAGGTCCTGTAACCATTCCACAAAGAGTTCCCGATTCTTTTTCAGTACAAGGAACTGACCAAGAACCACGTAAGCCTTGTCAAAGCCTCGATTTTCCAGCCTACGCCCCAGAACTTCGCCTATTCCTGCCAGTTCTGTCACTGGCTTGTTGCCCATTGGCTCAGCCACAAAGAGTGTATGCTTCTGGGATGTAGTGGTCATTGTCTCACCTGTACAGCTTATTTCCTTCAAAAATGACTTTTACAGTCTCTCCCTGCAGCAACAAATAAAAAATGTCCAACACAAATACTTATGAAACTAAAAACAAAATGCCAATTATCTGTCCACAACCATTAATATCACTAACCATCTAAGTGCCAGTGATAGTGCCTAACATGTGCTTCAGCTGGTGATACTCCTACACATTGAAACCCATCTCTCTCATGCACTTTTTGTGTGCCTCAATCTCTTCTTGGCAATTTTCAGCCCCATTCTCCACAATACATGCATCTCTAACTTTCTTTGTCTCTGGGCAGGCACAACAAGCCTTGCACTTGGGCTTCTTCTCCTCAGATTGTGTGTTGGATTTGTCACTGGATTCCTTCGGCATGCTGGCTATGGCACTCAGAGGAAAGTCAAATCTTAATGTAGCTACTGTTTTGAAATACTACACAGACAGAATTTGACACAAAAATATTCACCTGAGTCAGAGCTACATTAACAGTACTTAACAATGCTTACAAATTTAAACCTTTATGTTCTATTTCTGCTTCCCCTTTTCCTCCTCGAGCCTCTTGAATCCCTCCTTTATCTCTTCCAGAAAACTCTTTCGGAATCGCTCAACCCGCTTGCTGGCGTCAGATTCTATGGCTTCCTTAGCTACCACTTTCCCTCGTTGAAGCGCATAAGCAGTGATCTGGGCTGCACGTCTAATGGGGTATGACTCTGCCAATCTGTTGATCACCTCAGGGTTGTTGAGGATGCGGCTCAAAAGATATCGCAGCACCATAGCACAATGAAGGGACTCCCAATCTGTGAGATACCAAATACAGATGTTCTTTAAAATAAAACCCTGTTGTATATCTAGGCTGTCATATGTACAGGGGGTGGTGCAAAGGTAACTGTCATTGTATGGCTCCATATTAATGGGAAATAGAGAAATGTCACCCATCTTGATATCTCAAATGTTCTCATTGTCTACACAGGAAGTGTTGGGTACCTATGTTAGAAGAGTCAACCTGTATGGCAATGAAACATGGGGTATAAAATGGGAAGATTCACGGAGATGGAAACAAAATTATTCAAGACAGATCAGATATCTACATGGAGTAAAACGGGATGATGAGATATCCTCAGCAGAGCTGAGATGCTGAGTGTGGAAAAATGAAAAAGGTAGAAAGGATGAGACTGAGATGGCTTGGGCATTCTGAGAAGATGAATTTTGGAAGCTGGGTGAAGAGGTGTGGAAAGAAAGAGGTACTGGGCCATCAAATGCGAGGTAAACCAACGAAGACACGGGATGAGGTGGTGTGTGCCTTAGATCTAAACTTACTAGAGTTGGTGCAGAAGACAGCAAGGTGGAGGACTGCTATCTAGTGTATATAAAAAAAAAGGGGGGGGGGGAGAAGGGGACAACAGGGCAAATCCAACCACTGGGAGCAAGTCTGATCAGTAAAAAAAAAAAAAAAAAAAAAAAAAAAAAAAAAATACATAAAAAATCAAATTAAAAATAATAATAATAATAAAAAATGGAAAATTATTATTTTCTTAAATTCAAAAATTTTCCAAGCAGCTGGAGTTGCCCCACAGTGGTCAGATTTGCCCCATTCTACAGGTACTAGTATACACACAATCCTATGCAATGGATAAAACTGGTACTCCCTACATTATACCCTTACTACTGTACAATTGCCCCACCTACCTGCAAACTTAAATGGTTCAGAGAGCAGGCTTGAACTAAGAAAACTGCAAATGGTGAGGGAACTCACCATCCACTCACTCAATGCAGTGTTACTTTGGGTGTCTGCCCTTTCCTCTCTTTCTTCCTTCTACTTCGGTCTTTCTTTTCTTCATTCTATCCTCTTCCTTTTATCTATAGGTGCCTTTACACTCTCTCTTCTGTCTTTCTTTCCTTCATTCTATCCTATTCCTTCTGCCTATGGGTGACTCTACACTGAGTTACAAGCCAAATGGTTTCCTGTACACCAGGAAACCATTTATTATGCTGGGTGGTAACCATATAACCAAATTATGGCACCTGCTAATTTAATGGGTAATTAAGGTGCTCCAATCAGACTGAGCCTGTGTAGGTTTATATCCAAGGAGTGGTTGGGGTTTATTGTTCATGTAATGCCACTCAGGGATGAGTGAGGCTGGTCACTCTCATCTTAAGTGTCAGGACCAACTTGCCTAGGCCCGGGCTCCTACCCTCTCATGGGGCGATATCGGATTGGATGATGGATGGATGAAATTCACTACCGCTTGAGGCAAAATACTCTACTGCACTGTATGTACGACACTAATGAACACTATGAAACCAGACAGTACTTTAAGACATTATTTATACAATGTTTCATATTTCCATTGAAAAAAATAAAAATGCTTCTTAACACTGTGCCTTCAAAACTTCAAATGCTGGTTACTAACTGCAGGGCTGGATGCAGCACTTCACAAAAGTTGGGGCAGGTATGATTCCCAACACAATTACCCAAAGTCTGATTTCATACTGACTCATTGCAAAATTTTCCAAAATTTATTCCCGAATCTCTATGATTCATGTTATAGAAGATATTTACTGAATATTTTTGGTAAATATTAGTCCTTTTATAAGTAATCACTGGTCTACTGAAAACAGGGGGGGCATACACCCCCCATGCCCCCCTCCATATCTATGCACGAACTGTACAGTAAACGTAAGCCTCTCACTATACAGTATCTCTACATAATAACTGCAAATGAGGAAATGGTACATGTGAGTACATTTAAATACCTGAGTAGGCTAGTGTGATGGGTAAGGATGGAAGTTTGGAGGATGATGTGCCTGAAAGGGTACAACAAGGAAGAAAGGTTGCTGGCTCTTTGAAAGCTATGATACAAAATAGGGAAGTGAGCATGGAAGTAAAAATGTTGCGGCATGATTGTACTGTGATATCAAGTCTACCATATGGAAGTAACGCATGGACTTGTTGGAAGGACTCAAATCAAAAGTGGAAGCAATGGAAATGAGTTACTTGAGAGGAGCGTGTGGAGTTATATATATATATATTTTTTTTTTTATGTGTCTGACTCTGGGCATAGGCTTCACAGCCTGCTATCAAGGCCCAGCAGTCCTCCTACATACCATACACCTCTACATGTCACCACTTCGGCGCTAACACCCACTGTCCATATTGAATACATGCTAGGGCTGTCTCATACAGGACTGGTGTACTGGTATTAGCGGGGGTATTTTTACGACATGTCGGCGGGTCTTCTGGTAGATCAGTCAAGCCTGATTTAATGAAATTCAAATCCTTAAACTGTTCCCTCCCCCAGCTGGGATTTGAACCTGGGTCCGTCAGGACTGTAGGCCACTTCTCTACCGATTATATGGAGAGACAGACTGACAAATAAGGAAGTGAAGAAGTGTGAAGTGAAGAAGAGTTGTGGTGTGGATGTGGATGCAATAGGAAGCGTTAGGAGAAATACACTGAGGTGGTTTGGCCATGTGGAGAGGATGGAGAGAGAGAGAGACTAACGAGGAGAGTGTATGTGAGTGAGGTGAAGGGGGGGAGAGGGAGGGTGAGGTCGAGGATGAGATGGAGGGATGGAGTGGAAAGGTATATAAGAGAGAAGGGGAGGGGAGGGTGAGCTGGGAGAGGGCAGTGAAATGGTGGGGGACAGGGGGACATGGAGATGATTTGTTTGTGGCCACCCCTTACAGGATTGGGGCGTTGGGCAATAGATAGATCGATAGACAGAATAACTGCAGAATAATATCAAACCTACACACTACAGATACCTACTTCTCTCAAGCAATGAAAGAAAATTTAAGCTAACAGTGCCCAAGGAAGGTATTTTTAGGACAAAATGGAATAATTATTCACACAATAAAAAAGCAACAATTATGTAACTTGAATGTATATACTGTACTTCTCATTTTTGGCTATTTAACTGATAAGCTGAATTAAAATCTTGTATAATAAATAGCTACAATATCTTTATTTTAACCCGTGGATTGCACAATTAACTTTTTTTTTATCCCACCCCAAAAAGTATTTTTTTTTAGTAGAAAGTGGAATGAAGTGCTTGTTGGATATATGTAAGAAGGCATGGATGAGTGAAACTGTGCCAGCAGTGTGGAAAAAGGCTGTGATTGTACTGTACAAAAATATAGGTGAGCGAAGTGAGTGCAAGAATTATTGTGGCATAAGTTTATTGAATGTGGTAGGGAAGGTATATGGAAGAATTATTAAATAGAAAGTAAGAGAGATATCAGAAGTCCTAGTGAGTGATGAACAGAGTGGCTTTAGGAGTGGCAAAGGATGTGTGGATCAAAATATTCACAGTGAGACAGATAGCAAAGAAGGCTTGTGAGAAGGACCATACGTTATTTATGGCATTCATTGATCTGGGAAAAGCACATGACAAAGTAGACAGAGAAGGATTGTGGAAAGTTTTGCACATGTATGGTGTAGATGGTAAGCTACTAGGTGCTGTCAAGAGTCTTTATGATGGTAGTGAAGCATGTGTAAGGGTTAATGGGCATCTAAGTGAATGGTTCACGATGAATGTGGGCGTGCGGCAAGGTTGTGTGATGTCCCCATGGTTCTTCAATATATATATGGATGGGGTGATGAGAGAAGTAAAAACACGAGTAATGAAGAGGGGGATGGGGATGGTACTGAATGGTGATGGATGTAATATCTCAAATCTGTTGTATGCTGATGATGCAGTACTACTTGCAAATACCAGACAAGAACTTGGTAGACTAGTGCAAAGTTTTGCTGATGTCTGTGAGTGTTGTGCCCTGAGAGTAAATGTAGAAAAGAGTAAAGTGATGGTTACTGTGAGAGAAGGTGACTCCCAGTGCGATGTCACAGTGAATGGAGAGAGACTGGGATTGGTTAAAGAGTTCAAATACCTGGGTACAGTGATAGAAAAGAGAGGAAAATGTGCAAAAGAAGTTGAAAGTAGAGTGACACAAGGAAGAAAAGTAGCTGGTGCAATGAAGGTCTTGATGAGAAACAGAGGCCTGAGTGTTGCAGCTGCACAAGGCTTACATGAAGGAGTGTTAGTGCCAACTTTAACATATGGATGTGAGACTATGGTGTGGCATGAAAATGAAAAGTCAAGAGTAAGAGCAGCGGAGATGGGACTGCTAAGAAATGAATGTGGAGTACAGAGGGTGGATAGGATACGAAATAATGTGATTCGTGAAAGATGTGGAGTGAGGAAGTCGGTGGACACCAGAACTGAAAAGAGTGTACTGCGATGGTATGGTTATGTGGAGAGACTGGATAACAACAGAGTGGTGAAAAATGTACATCAAAGCAAATTTGAAGGAAGGAGGAGGCAAGGTAGGCCAAGGAAAAGGTGGAGAGATATGGTGGATGAGTGTGTGAAGAAGAGAGGTTTGGAAGTCGGTAAGGCTAGGGAACTGACAAGAGATCGAGCTGGCTAGATGAATATTGTGAGAAGTGCATGATCAGGGATTTTGGCACCCCTTTTTAACGTGGCAGCGTCCGGACTGACTCTATCGGATACGTTTATGTGAAGCTACAAAACGTGGTGAATGTTTTTGGCATATCCGATAAAGCCAGGATTCTGGGGGCTTGAATGATGAGTGAATGGAAGCATGGCCCATGGATTGGGCAAATTTGGGATGTCTGGCCATTACTACTCCTCACTCAGCCCCTGGGTGGGAAAGGAGGTCCGGATGATGATGATGATGATGATGATGATGATGATGATGATGATGATGATGATGATGTTTATTATAAATTTGAAGATAAACACTCAGGGCATCATCTGGTGAAAAAAAAAAAAATCTCTCTGTCTTTGGTAGGGGCATGCATAAGTTTTCGTAGAGGAGTAGTGAAAAAATAAAAAATAATAAAAAAAAGTTGTTTTTGTTTATCATAAATTTTAAGATAAACATCCAGGACACCATCTGGTGAAAAAAAAAAAAAACTCTCTCTCTCCTTCTTTGCATAGCACCATGAGTAAGTTTGCATAGGGGTGGAGTTGTAGTTAACAGTGATGCACAGCCAGAACAGCCTGAGCTGCGGCTCGCAATGTGACGCTACCCAACCTGAGTGGTGGCTCGCAATCCATGGGTTAAACACTGCATGTAAACTGCTCTAAAAACACTTCAGTTAGCGTGTGCCTAAGTATGTATACTGTACAGTGCAGAACATGGTAATATCAAGAATGAAACCCACTAACCATAAATAAACAGGAGTAAAGAAAGTAAATAAATAAATATATAAATAAAATGGGGGAAATGAAAAATTAAAAGTAGAAGAACTATCAACGGAGTGCCCAGTGTCTGATACAATTATCTTCCTTTTACACAATCATGAGTTGCATTAATTTCTCATCTGGCTTCACCTTGTGCAGTATCTCTTATGATCCATACTTGTGTCACCAGGGCGGGTTTTGTATGCGACCCCATGTACATTAAGGCACGGGCATTTGCGGGACCATCTCAGAAGCATAAAGTTTAACCTTGGTCAAGAAAGAAAAAAAAAAAAAAGACATGTTAAAGGCACTTTGCAACAACAGTAACTGTTGCTGTCAACATCAAATGTAACAATTTGTGGCATTAAGTTAATCTCCCTGATATCACTGCCTCATGTCTGCTTTACCTCTGAATAGTTGGGTATATCTTTTGAAAGCATATCAGTAAGCAAGTTTAGGTCAAAGATGGTTTTTAGTGGGAAAGTGGAGTCACGACTGAGATATGGTTAATGCTTTAGTTTTCATATATGGTCGAGCTGAACCATTTCTTTGTGCCTTACGCGGGGAACCAGGTTAACACACTAACCATGTAAATGAAAGGATAACTGTATCCAATTACACCATTCAAACTTCTGCTAACAATGAGAAATCAAATAATTATTTTTAAAAAGAACTAAATGAACAGGAATAATTCAAAGGAGAGTCTTTACAAACACAAGCTAGTTTTCAGGTGTATATATCATGTATAAATTAAATACAATGTAACTAACACAAAGCAAAAGTGGGACAGAAATGTGGCAAAGGCTGACCTTGTTAGTGAGAGGCGTCACTCTTGGCCTTGTACTTGAGCAGGAGACGTTTTTTGAGGGCCAACTGCTTCCTGAGAGCCTCTAGCCGACGCAGCTGCTCTTCACGGCTATACTCTACTCCAGGCAGCTTCCTCACCTACCAACACCAAGAATAACTTTACATATGATACACATAGCTGAAAAAAAAAAAACATGGGGGAAAAAACACCTGCTTCATACTGAAGTTATAGTTAGCCTGTGGGAATAATGAATATTACTGTAAACCATGTTGTACAGAAACTATATAAGGTACATAAAAAAAAAAAGTCAATAAACAACAGATCAAAACAAGCTGCTCCTTCATTTAATCCCTTCAATCCAGCACTCAATTCTGTACTTTATTCTAAAAGCAAATTATTTTATGCAGGTTTGGGAAAAACATCAGTTGTGGAAAGGTTAATGAAGACTGTTTTCAACCTCCTCGATACAAAATAATGTCTCTCCAAAGCTTAACAAAATAATCTGCCAGAAGCAAGATTTTATTAACATATACGTCACTGGACTGAAAGAGTTATTTACACTACCTATACTGTATCAGCACTCTTCTTAATAAACATATGATACAGTAATCTGTCACAATAACCTTTTCATTACCTTAGGCAAATTTGGGTAATGGTATTATATTCTGGCTAATCCAGACCAACTTATTTATGACAGTGTGATTGCTAGAGCAATCAGATAGGAACATACTGTGGCCTACATGACACAGTCCGGGCCCATGTGCCCATGGGTTTTTTGGTTCTATTATTGTTTCAACCCCTAATGGAATTCATTATTTTCCTGTTCGCCAATGGATAGTTCTCTCAATGACAAGAACTTTGAGTACCAACACTTACCACCGCAACTCAATAATAATGGCAACAGATGCTTTTTTTTTTTCCCCCCTGAAATTTCAGTCGGAAGTTAGTTTTCTCACAGCCAGATTTGGTGAGTTATGAGTGCGTGCATACGTTGGTTTCCACTGCACTTTACCGGCCTTCAGTAATGGCCAATAAGCAACCTGATGTCAAGGGCGGTCATTTTGAATGAATCATGAACTATGGCCAATGAGCAACCTCATTACAATCTCCTTATTAGGCTAATCATTTCAAACCTAATTTCCCTAAATAAGAAAGGGAGGCCCTTCAAATGAATTTGAATTTAGTCTAGCTATGACAACCGTCCAGTGCAGCTGTCGGAGTTGTGACTGTGGGTTTTATGAATTCATTGTAAATTTTTTCGAAAATGACCATACTGTACTTCTATTAAATTCCTGAACAAAACGTCCAGGAATGAGGACGGAATACTTCCGCTTGTATTTCTCAAGATAATTATTCCTAAAGCAACATACAACTGCTACACTCCTCCACTTCGTCACTGCAGCACGTCTCTACTAGCCACACAGGCTAGCCAACTGCCAGTGACTTAAGGTTAGTTCTAGGGCTGGGCAAGAAACATTAAAACTGGAACTGACAGTTCCGATTCTCAGTGAAAAAGGAATCGCTGGAACCTGCTCTAGAACCGGTTCCTAAGAGTAGGGGAGTGACATAATAATAATATTGCTTTCTATTGTAAAGCCTTAATTTGCCATCTGGGAAGGACAGTATGTGATGTAGGTGCATTAAATACTAAATATCTACAATTTTACCTCTTAATTTATTTTGTGGGAAGAGAAAATCTAATTAACCAAAACACAGTTTTGTCAAAAATAATAATCCCAACTATTGGGAATATTAATCATATGCTTATCTTTATCAAAATTAATAATGCCAAACAATTAAACCATTGGGAATTATTAAATAAACATAAATGCTCCTCTTAGCCTTTATCAAAAATAATAATGCTAATCACTGGGTAATACTGAATAAGCATGCTTCTCTTTATCAAAAATAACAATGCCAACCATTAGGAAATATTAAATAACCATGATTCTCATAATTCACTTACTATCAGAGACAGACCGTTCGTTCGTTCATTTTTGAA
>JAGKTI010006498.1:0-40471 GCA_018397915.1 Birgus latro
AGAACTAAACTTAAATGTAATCACTGTAATAGACTGCAATGTAACACTTTCAGTAATTGTAGTACTGAACTTTAATCATGATCACTACACTGTCACACGTGCACATTTTTTTTTTTAGCTTCATTCCTTTACGACTAGAGGTGCCAGTATCACTTCTTTTAAGCTATGAACCTTCCATGGCAAGGCAGAAGGCAAACGGAGATCACTGTTCAGCACTAAATGACAGTAAGAATGGTGCAACTTCCATCTCCAAAAGCAAGCAGCAGACTGGCGCCACGAGTCCGCTTGGCGCCATTTCTCCCCCTACTTTCGCATTTCGGCCTACTTTCATACGTGGTCTTGGCCAGAGTTCGGCTAACTGAAGATTCCGGCTTCTAAAAGTTCGGCTTATCAAGGGTTTACTGTACGATAAATATACTGCAACGCAAACAAGAGGGCATATAACTCTGCTGTTAGAACACTTGTACAGGCAGGAAGGCTAAAATGATAAAAGGTGTCAGGAAAGAGGACCACAAAGCCAACACCCTCCGGGGTTTTTGAACCATCAGTGTACAGTAGGCACGGAAAGTACTGACTTTTTTTGCTGACGTCATTCTTTTTCGCATTAAGTGAAGTAGGGTCAATACTACCCTCCCCTGTGATGCAAAATGAGCTGACGCTTTTTCAACGGGAGCTGGCAACCCTGCTTGATAGGTTTGGCACCACAGGAGCAGGCTCAGTAATGTTTGGGCAGCCACAGGAGGAGGATTGTCTCTGTGTGTGATGCACCACGAGGGCATGTTTTGACTCAAATAACACAGTTATTTGGTTACCTACCACATTCTCATCATGCCTAAAGTAACCACAAGCAAGGACAAACGTGTGGAAGTGATTACTTTATACAAAGCTGGCCACAAACTCCCATTTATTGCAAATCAGATGGTGTTAGACTGAGGACAGTGCAGAGACTGGTGAAGCAGTTCAAGGACAGTGGGGAGGCCATTCCTCCCACTCCACTTCCCAAGCCTGGGAGACCTCGTAAGACAACCTTCAGGACCCGTCAGCTGATCTCAAGGCAAGTTAGCAAGGATCCAAGGCTAACAGCACGGGATTTAAAAGAAAAGAACCCACAGTTGCTGGCAGATGTGTCTGTCAGAAGTGTGCAGCAGCTGTTGCATGACGATCTGGGCTACAGGAGTTTTTGTGCTCGTAAAAAACCACTGCTAACTGCACTTCAGAAGAAAAAGAGAGTAAATTTTTGTAAGAAATATCTTGCCTGGAGTGAGGAGCAATGGAAAACTGTGCTTTGGAGTGATGAGTCAACATTTACTGTCACTGGTACCCCTTCATCACGAGTGTACCGCAAACCAGGCAGTGACCCCCTGGATCCTAAGTACACTTCCAAGTTTGTTAAATACCCAGCCTCACTCATGGCTTGGGGCTGCTTTACATATTATGGTGTTGGTAGGTTGGTAATTCTACCTGCAAATGAAAAAGTGAACCAGAACAATTATTTGGAGCTCTTATGTGATGTTTTAAGTGACTCTTTTGATAAAACCAAGGCAAGAGTATTTATGCAAGATTCTGCCCCTGCACATGTTGCAAAGTCAGTGAAACAGTGGCTAACAGACTGTGAGGTTCCCTTTATTCGAGATTGGCCCGGAAACAGCCCAGATATCAATCCCATTGAGAATTTATGGGCGCACATGAAGCGGCAGCTGCGTAGTATGGACACATCATCTTTGCCTAAACTTGAGACTGCAGCTATGGAGCAGTTTTAGTCCGTCTGTTCTGCAAAACTACGCCATCAGTCTCCCCAGACGCCTTAAGAAGATAATAAAGGTGAAGGGGAATGCCAGTAAATACTAAATTCAATGGTGAGTGTTAATTTATTTGTTTCTCCTTGCTAACAACAAGAATGTTTTCTTTTTTTAAGATGGCGTCAACACTTTCCGCGCCTACTGTATATAGGGACTGTAGAGGAATGGTGGGAGAGATGGTCAGAAAACTGGGAACAAAGAATGAATGAAGAAGAATTTGCCTTGGAACAGGGGAAAATGGAAGTACAAATGTGGGGTCGTGGAAGTAGCCACAGGGGATATAGACATGTGCGGAAAGAAAAAACATTACTAACAACAAGCGAGGGGTGCGAGAGGAGAGTACGAGCTCGAACTGCAAAAGGTTGATTGGTCCTAGGAGTGGAAAACATGTCTAAGTCAGGACTGGAAGGAAGTAGAGATGGGGTATGAGGAAAACAGTGGAACTTAGTATAAGTACGAAGAGAAAGTAGAGCACGACGGCAGAAAAATGATGGAACTCCTGATTCAGCATACAGACTCTCAACTGGGGAGGACTTAAAAGCGCCAAGTGCCAGACGGAGATCGTGATGATGCACAGAATCAAGTTGTTGGAGGACGGTGTTTGAAGCGGAACAATAAACTTAGCAAGCATAATCAAGTTTGGAGAGAACGAGAACAATATGGAGCCAACGGGGAGTAGTCCGATCAGCACCCCACGACACATAAGTCAAAGTTTGTAAGAGACAGAGGTGTTGCAAGGCTGAGACTTTCAAGGAGGCAATATGATCCTTCCAAGTAAGACGGGAGTCGAAAAGAAGGCCAAGAAAGAAAACAGAAGTTTTGTATAGGAGAAGAGAGCCACAGAGAAAAAGAGGTAGCTGGGAAATAAGATGAGAGCAAGTAAAAGTAATAGCACGAGACTTAAGAGGAGAGAACCGAAAGCCACGAGAAGTAGCCCATTCTGAGGCAGCAGAAACCGCACATTGAATAGGAGCACCAAGGGCAGAGATGTCAGAATTTGAGGCATATATTGCAAAATCATCTGCACATAAAGAAGAGTGAACACCAACTGGGAGGCAAGAAATAATCCCAATAATTGCCAATAAAAAGAAAGTAGTGCTAACAACACTGCCTTGGGGGACACTTTCATATTGTGGGAAGGGATCTGAATAAGTATGCTGAACACAGACTCTAAAGAAACGAGATGATAGAAAATTCTTTAAGAAAACCCCAAGGTTACCATCAATACCACAAGAACGAACTGTGCGTAAAATATGGTGGCGCCAGGCTGTGTCATAAGCCTTCTCAAGGTCAAAGAACACTGTGTCCACACTTTGCCGGAAGGCAAAGGCTGAGCGGATATAAGTCTCTAGATTTAGGAGGGGAGTTAAGTTGCCGCGAGCTTTACAAAAACCAAACTGTGAAGAGGACAAAAGCTGCTTGGATTCTAGGAGCCACATAAGACGATGATTTATCATGCACTCGAACAATTTGAAAAGACAACTAGTAACAGCAGTGGGGCGATAATTTTGAAGGGGCATGGCCTTGCTTTCCCAGCTTAATAAACGGGAGAATGACAGCATCACGAAAAGAGGGAGGAAAGACACCCTCCGTCCAGATACGATTATAAATAGTTAACAATAAGGCCAGAGCCTGTGGGGAAAGGTGATGGAGCATATTATAGTGTATGCCATCAGGACCCCTCGCAAGTGTTTTTACAAAGACAAAGGGCAGAGGACAATTCATGGAGTGTAGAAGGTGCATTATATGACTGACTAGATGACAGCTGCAAGACAACTGGTGTACATTCAGTAGCAGCTTTAAGGGCATGGAATTCAGGTAAGAGATGAGAGCCGCTACTAACATTACTAATATGAAGACCTAAGCCATTAGCAACTAGACAAGCATCTGCGACTGATTCCCCATCCAAATGGAGGACAGGGGAATGCATGGGAAGATGTTTACCAGCTATTTTGCATATACATTTCCAAACGGAAGCAATGGGTGTATTGGCAGTAATGGTGGAAATGTATAATCTCCAGCTATGGCATTTAGCCCGTTTAACAGTCTTACGAAGAAGAGCATGGGCCTTATTAAACAGTAGAAATGCACTCTGTTCATACGGGGTGTTGCGTTTACATAGGTAACTCTTCCAACGTGCACGTTTAACACGGAGAGCCACAGTACAATCCGAATTCCACTGAGGTACACACTTAGAAGTAAAAGGACGGGACGACCTAGGAATCGTAACCAAAGCTGCACTCAGAACTAACACATTAAAATAAGTGAGCTTATCTAAAACAGTAGAGAAGGAAGAAGCAGGTTTAGAAGGAACAGTTCTATCTATTGCCAGACACCATAATCCCGTAAGGGGTGGCCATTTGACTTTGGGTTATTTATTTTACAGGGAGGGGCACTAACCCTCCACCAACCCACTTGTTGACACGTAGGGAGCACGTATGGTTTGGTTATATGGTTACCACCCAGCGTTGTAAATGGTTTCTTGGCTTACAGGAAACCATTTGGCTTGTCACTCAATGTAATGCCACCTGTAAAGGAAAGAAAAGCAGTAAAAAGTGACAGGAAATATAGGAGAAATAGGAAGAAAGGAGGGCAGGCACAGAAAAAGAATGATAAAGGCTAAGGAAGAAGCAGGCAGCACTACATCAAGTGAGTGGATGATGGTTGCCACCACCTACCACTAAAAAGGAACAATTAAGGGAGTAAATGACGGCCAGTCAGCTTTTGGAAAACACCATCGAGGGGGGTCTGAGTACAGGACAATATGTAGTAAAAGTAAGTTTGATAGGAAAGTGATCATTATATACAACGTCCGAAAGAACAGACCAATGGAAATCTTAAGAAAGGGAAGGGGAGCGCAAGGAGAGATCCAGAAAGGAGAGTGTACGAGTTGTAGTGTCAAAATGCGCTGAAGCTCCAGTATTCAATATGGATAAATCAGTAGTAAAAATAAAAGACTCAAGGTGGTGGCCACGCCAATTAGTAACGGCATCGCCCCATAAAGCATGGCGACAGTTAAAATCTCCCAGCAATAAAATTGGGGTGGGTCACTGGGATAATAAAAGAGATAAGGTAGAGAAATCATTAGGCTGGGAGGGAGAGAAATAAATAGAAACCACCATAATCCAACATCCGAGAAACGCACAAATTAATTGACATGGAACAGTGGTGTTAAGGGACAGACATTCAAGAGGAACTGTATGGTGGGCTAAGATGGCTGAAACAGAAAGAGGAGCGGGAGAGAACAAGAAACAATAGCCAGGTATAGGTACTCGAGGGGAAGACAGACGTGATTCTTGTAACTAAGGACGGACAGTGAACTGAAAGAAGATAGCGAAGGTCATTGCGATGGGCCATAAAACTTCGTATGTTCCATTGTAAAATAGACATACTAAAACTTTAAAACACAAAAGAAAAGTAAAACCCAACAGAAAAGCAGACTCTAGGTAAGGTAAAAGGGAATTAACACTATCTATCTATTGCCAGACGCCTCAATCCCGCAAGGGGTGGCCACAAACAAATCGCCTCAATGTCACTCTGTCCCCTGCCATTTCACTACCCCGCTCCCAACTCACACCCCCCTCTCTCATGTACCTCTCCACTCCAACCCTCCATCTCATCCTCGGCCTCCCCCTCCCTCTCGCCACCTCCACCTCACTCACATACACTCTCCTCGTCAGTCTTTCACTCTCCATCCTCTCCACATGCCCAAACCACCTTAACGTGTTTCTCCTAACACTTCCCATCACGTCCACAACCACACAACAACGCTCCTTCACTTCCTCATTTGTTAGTTTGTCTCTCCATGTGACTCCACATGCTCCTCTCAAATAACTCATTTCCACTGCTCTCACTCTTGACTTCTGTCCTTCCAACGGGGTCCAAGCTTCACTTCCATATGTTAGAGTTGGTATCACAATACTGTCATGTAACAACTTTTTCACTTCCATGCTCACCTCCCTGTTTCTTATCACTGCTTTCAATGAACCAGCAACCTTCCTTCCCTGCTGCACCCTTTCGAGCACTTCACCCTCCAGACTTCCATCTTTACTCATCACACTACCCAAGTACTTAAATGCACTCACATTCTCCATATCCTTCCCATCCAGTCTCACTGTACATTCACTGGCTTCACTTCTCTTGAAGACCATCACTTTACTCTTCCCTACATTCACCTTTAGATTCTGTTTCTTACACATTCTCCCAAACTCATCTACCAAGCCTTGCAGCTCCCCTTTGTCTTCACTCAACAACACAGTATCCTCTGCAAACAACAGTACAGGAAGTTTCCAAACACTGCCCTCTCTCACTAGGGCCGCTCCAACATCCACTGCCTGACCTTGTATCTCTTTTATAACCCCATCCATGTACAGATTGAACAACCATGGAGACATGACACATCCTTGTTTCAATCCAACCTTCAAATGGAAAGATTCACTCAGTTTGCCATCCACACGCACTGCAGCCTTAGCACCCTCATACATACTCTTCACTGCCTTCAACAACTTCCCATCCACTCCATATATTCTTAATACCTTCCACAATCCTTGTCTATCCACCCTGTCATATGCTTTCTCCAGATCCATGAAGGCTTCATACAACTTCTTCCCCTTCTCTAGAAACTTTTCCACTAAGGATCTAAGAATGAATATCTGGTCTACACAACCTCTTCCCTTCATAAAACCTCCTTGTTCTTCTCCAACTAATTCCTCAGTAATTTCCCTAACTCTGTCAATAAGTATCCTACCATATACTTTTCCTATTACACTGAGAAGGCAAATGCCCCTATGATTACCACACACTGCTTTTTCCCCTTTTCCCTTGTACAGAGGAATAATTATACCTGACTTCCAATCCTCCGGGACTCTACCCTCCTCCCAAGCCAATCTGCACACATTCCACGTCCATTCTATTACTAACTCTAACCCATGCTTCAGCATTTCACCACACACTCCACCAATACCTGGGGCTTTCCCCATTTTAACTTTCTTCATTGCTTCCACCACTTCCATCCTACTGATTTCTTCCTCTCTTCTCACAACTCTCCTTCTCCCCGCCATTCTCCAGCCACTTATACTTGCATTACTTTCATTCTCTATGTTCAACAGTTCATTAAAGTGTTCTCTCCATCTGTTTACTTTTTCTCCCTTCTCCACTAGTAATCTACCATTTTTATCTTTCACACCCCCACTGACTTCATTGGCACCCTGTCTAGCTCTCTTTACCTCTTTCCAGAACATTTTCTTACATTCCCTCCACTTTGCACCCAAATTCCTTCCAAATTCCTCATCCACTCTTTTCCTACTCTCTCTTACTAATCTTTTCACCTCTCTCCTCCTCACTACATATAACTCTCTCGTCTGTCTCTCAGCTTCTTCGACACCCCTGTTCCTCATCCACTCATTATATGCTTTCTTCTTTTGTGCCACAGCCTCCCTCACCTCTTCAGTCCACCATGCTGATCCCTGAACCCCCTTTTGTCTTCTCTTCACCCCACACACCACCTCACATGCTCCACAGATTTCTTCTGTGAATACCTTGCACACACCCTCCACGTCCCCCATCAGCTCCAATCTATATTTACCCAATCGCTCCTCCACTTCCCTTTTATATTCAGCCTTTATTCCATCCTCTTGTAACTTTTCTACCCTCCTTGTAAGAAATACTTCCTCCTGTCCTTCCCTTCTTCTCTTCTTCCATCTTGTTTGGATTCTGATTCTGGCCACAACCAAGTGGTGGTCAGAAAGTCCACTCCCCCAACCTCTATATACTCTTGCATCTATTACACATCCTCTCATCCTTTCATCCACACACACACACACATAGTCAATCATTGCCTTCCGTTCATTCATTCCACCGTCCACCCTTCTCACCACTCGCCATGTATACCTATGGATCATTTTGTGCCTGAAGAGGGTATTAGCTAACACCAACCCCCTCCCAGCACAAATGTCCACTAAAGCACTGCCATTCTCATCCATCTCTGCAGGCACACCCCACTCACCAACCACTCCATCCACCTTCTCATCCCCTACTTTTCCATTCATATCTCCAATCAGAAACACATTCTCATTCCTTTCAAGCTTTTCCAAGCAGGCTTCCGCATTTGTCCAGAACTCTTCTCTCACTCTACTTGCACGATCTTGCGTTGGCGCATAGATTCACACAATTGCCCACATTTGTAGTCCAACTTTCACTCTTACCCACACAATCCTTGACCCAACTGATCCATACTCTCTTACATTCTCCTTCCATCTGTTGCTCACAGCAATATACACTCCCTCTTTTGCCCTCTAATTCTCACCCACTGAAGCGCATATACCCCATCCATACTCTCATTCTCTCACACTCTCACCTCGCCATTTAGTTTCAGTTATTCCACATATTGGTCATTGGTAGACATCAGGAAGGGCATCCGGTCATAAAATGCTACATGCTCCAGTCCATAAAAAACGGCCGACGCATGCAAGCATGTTGCAGCCTTCAAAAAACGAAACGAAAAACGAAACGATATCCACTTTTGCAGTCTCAAGCACCTGTACAATCTCTCTCTCTTTCACCTCATCATTCATACCCTTCACATTCCATGTTGCAATCTTTACCACTTCCTTTGTCCGGTCCTTTTTCGTCAACTTTTGGTCATTCCTGGTCCAAGGTTCTTGTTCGTATTTTTAGTTAGTTGTCCTTAAGGGGTGGGGCACTAACCCACCACCAACCCTTTTAGTCGCCTCTTATGACAAGCAGGGATACTGGGGGAGAATTCTTGAAAAACCCCCTACCCCCAGCTAAGATAAAAGGAAATTAATACTAAAGATAAAATATAATACACAGGAAATAAAATATAATACATAGGAAGTAAAATATAAGACATAGGAAGTAAAATATAATACAGAATAGGAACGTATATTACCGAGTCGTTACGATAGTAGGGATAGGGGTAGAAGGTGAAATTGGTGGACGAGCGGAATGGTCACTATAGCCTGGAGGCATGGGAAGAGATAAAGGGGAAGGAGTACTGTGAGAAGTGGAAGAGGAGGGGGGGCAAAGAGGAGGAGGGGACAGAAGGTGAAGGAGGGGGAGATAATGAAGGGAGAGGAGTGGGAGGGAGGTCAGGTGGTACAGGATGAACTTCAACAGAGAGGGTGGAAGGAGAGGGTACAGCACTGTCTACTGAATCTGGCGTGGAAGTTAAAATGTAATCCATAATCTTGGGGATGGTTTCACTGTTGTCATCGCCAGAGGGTTTTGTGTTACAGGTAGCCGGCAGTAAAGTGGTCCGGGGACGTGACTGAGGAGACTGCCGAGATATGGATTTCGACGAGGCAGAGTGTATCGATCTAGAGGGGCAGGTATTAGTTGCACGGACTTAACGAGCTGGAGAAGTAGGAGGATGGGCAGGAGAGGCCTTAGAGTCTGATGAAATGGGCAGACTGTGCTTACCACTAGAGGAGGATGGGGAGGATGGGGGTCGGATGTTGCGTTGGGCCAGAGGTGCCAAACGGCGGGTTTGAGAAACAAAATTGAAGGAGTGAGAGGAGGGACGAGGTTGGGAACAGGGGGAAGGATGAGGAGAAGGAACAGGTAAAGAAGGAGATGGAGAGGAAGTAGGGGTAGAAGAATCTAAAACAGAGAAAGTATTAGAGACAGAAACAAGAGGAGTCCGTAAGGGGAGGACTGAGGTAGAGGGGAGGTGAGGCTGAGAGGAGGGAGAGGTGGAAATAGGTACTGGGAGGAAGGGAAGAGGAGACAGCAGTCACAGATGTAGGGACAGAGTGAGAGGTGGAAGGAGAGGAAGGGGAGACAGTAGATACAGAGACAAGTGCAGAAGGGAAGAAGAAATAGTACTTACACTAGAAGTTACCATGGCAGGAGGACGGGCTACACGTGCGTAGGTAACGTTAGGATGGTGATCGAGGCCGTGAACTCTGCAACGGGCCTCACTAAGGAAGAGGCAAGTTTTCCAGCGGACGCTGGACACTTATGCTTCAAAGAGGTAGACGAGACATTGTCGGTAGGTGGCAGAATGGATACCCTGACAGTTAGGGCAGCACCGGATGGTGGAAATGCAGTCTGAGGAGGCATGACTGGCCAGTGCACAGTTGGCACAGACTGCAGATGATCGGCAGTATTTGGCAGGGTGGCCAAAGCGCCGACAAGATATGCACTGGTGAGGAGGCAGAATATACTGACGTACTTGAAGGACAGTGCCCTCAATAATGACTCTGGAGGGTAGATCGCAAGAGGCGACGACTATTTTTACAATATTGGCTGGTTCTTGTCAGCGTCCACGAGGAGGAATTGTATAATTGGGTGATGTTGTTCAGAGAGGATTAGTTCAATGTCAGCAGAGCATTCTGTGAAAGTCCTCTGGCCGAAGGATATTGATGATGGTAAACGGACAGTGCCAGTGGCTGAATTAAGCTGGGTATCTGGGGACACAGAGATGGGTTGTCCTGAATTGTTGACTGGGGATGCCACCTCCTCGGCTTGGGCAGCACTGTGAACAACAAGGAGGCGGGAACCATTCGGACGGGCCGAGAAGGTGACATCCCTGCCTATCTGTCGAAGTAGAGAGAGGTGGAGTGAGAGGTTGTCAGATGCATCGTGGATATTAAAAATTTTTGACCATGTCTGTGTACTGAACAGAGGGGAAGTGAGGGAAGAGGCAGGCACATAGGAAGAAGGACGAGGTCGGGAGAGAGAGGTAGAGGACAGAGAACGAACAGGGACAGGAGGTGAAGGAGGAAGGTAAGGGTGAAGTGTGACGATAGTAGAGGGGCTGATTGAACTAGACAGAACAGAAGCTGGAGGAGTCGAAGACACAGTATGCAAGGAGGATGGGCTGTCCACTGTAACTGAACGTGTAGGAGGAGGGGAGGAAGTCAAGGTCACGGTCAAAAGTGAGTCCTGGGTTGTCATTGTAATCGGGCAAGAAGTAGTAATTATATCCATATAATTGAAAATGGTAGATTTCACCACCCCGCCCACCACCCACCACGGAGCCCAACAAGGGGAGGCTGATGTTGGGTCAAACTCGCCCAACAGCCCCAGGGATAGCGGAAGAGGTATACGCGGACACAGTTTGGTGTGAAGTGGCAGCCGTGGACCAATGCGGTGCCCACCAAACAGTGCCCGCTTGACCCTACCCAAGGTTGACAAGTCAACACAGGGTGCCGATTTGCCCAGCAGGGCCACACTGGACCACCTGTCTTACCCCAATCCCCCTACCAAAGGAGCATGTTGTCCACCACAAGGAACTGCAACCTGCCCCATGGTGAACTCAACTCCCTGATAGAAGGGCGGAGGGAATACACAGGACGCCACGCACGGCAAACACGTGGAGAGGAGACAGTCTCACCCAAAATGACAAAAGGGGAGGTGACTGAAACACAACCAGTAGGCCTCCACTACCTGGCGATGATAGGGAAAAAGGAAGAAAGAAGCAACATGACAAAAAGAGAATCGCAAAATTTGTTGAGGCAGCGACAGGGACCTAAGGAGGGGGGAGAGGGCAGAGCAGAGACCCCACCATAGCTCCCCCACTCATCAAGACCCAATCGACGTCTCCGAAGCCCCCCCCATGACAAAAGCGAGCGAAAAAATAGGGGGGCAGGCAGGCAGGAGCCTTTATAAACGAAACCTACCAAAACTCAATGATTAAAAAATCTGAAGAACATTAAAGGTCATGAAATTAATAAACCCAAGTTTGAGTATTTGGCTTTACCACCAGCTATATTCAAGGTAGATACAAGAGCATGTCTGGTTAACAACAGTGTGGCTCAGTTAACAATATGCTCACTAGACATGACTATATTTTCCCCACTCTTCTATAATTCTACAGAAAAGATGGTCTGCTGTGGATATGACAAATACACAAGATCTCAAGAATTACAAAGGTCCTGAGTATGATGATATAACAGTTACAGCCATCCTATTAACCCCTTGAATCCAGTTAAATACTTCTGTTGTATATTCTTATTAACTCCAAATAATTTTTCCAAGTAGGAAAATACCTCTCGTGTTGAAGGGGATACTGAAGGCTTCTACATCCTCCAGTTCTAAGTCTCTCATAGCTTTAATAATATTGTTTGCATATAGCAATAATATAATGTGTAACTGGATTAATGGCATTATAACCGAGTGAGAGAAGGCGTAGGCATGCCTTTAATTTTTCTTGGTCATTTATGAAACACCTGTGTGTCAAAATATTCATCACAACTTGCTTCAAAAGTTATCACAGCAAATTTGAAGCCTGTCCACACCTCAATACTCTCACTTCTAATAATACACCTATTAGAATAGAGTAAGTTCCCAGTTCAATTATCCACACAGCTGGTCCAAAAAATATTACAATGTCTCAGTGCTATCAAGAATGCAAAGTAATCAATGAACAAACTCAATAATGGATGCTCTATCATCATAATCCCAATCATCATCAGTCATCATCATCATCATCTTAAGGAGTAATATTTCCTGTTATCTGCTGTAGAGACAAGACCATTTAATCAAACATTATGATAAAACAATACCTATTCTTCCTAAACTGTGGAAAATGGCTACAGGTATTGTAGACTTTGCCAATATTAAAATTTATATTATCTGTATATTTGTACTATTCCATAACATGTCTTGGGTGTTTTAAACACCAGATCACAACAGTAAATAACATCAATGTAAGTCACATTAGGCAACCAACAGAATTAAAAAAGGGTCAATGTTGTTCATAATCCCTTCAATCGGAGTGCTGTCCTTTTTAGTCTACAGGATATTCTTGCTGTACAATATATTTATACAACATAGGAATGGAGTCCTGTTCTGACATTCTTTATTGAGAAAGAATCTATCACAACCTGAATAAAATAATTTGGTAACAGCAAGAGTTAACTAGAAACAATCTCACCCAAATTTCAGGTGTTAACATGCATCATGGTTCAGCAAACATTTTTTCCACCAAAATCTTGTCGAAACCAGCTTTCAACAGTACTGCATAAAATGGCATATCCTTCACAACAGTTCAATAAAATTAGCAAAAGGATTAAAATTATTTTTAATAAAAAATATAAACCAAGCTATAACTGCAGGAGATACATCTTTGCAAATCTCCACTAATGTACGAAGTAATTTCTGTGACTTTCTCATACCCTCCTAAAAAAATCAAGTTGTTAATCTAGCTACAATAACCACTTCCATAACAAAAGCAGAGAACAACTAAGGCATTTCCACTAATAAACCCTTCACTCCAGTGATGTTGTTTTATTTAATTATTTTACCTGCACGTGATTGCATTTTGCTTGAGAGAGAGTTTTCAAACTGAAGCAGTTAGTCTTCATTAACCCTTTCACTACTCATGGCCTGTCTCAAGCTGAATTAAATCATCTGATGCTGGCAAGAATAAAAATGTCATCGGAGTAAATGAGTTACCTGTGTGTTTGTGAAGGCTAATGGTTGAAGTGGTTTATAATGATCTACCCATGCTTGTTAGTAAGGTAAAGAGTTTTATGATTTATTCTCTGTTAACCTTTTCAACCTGATGATGTACTTCGAATTTTATTCTCACTACCCCCCTGAGGATTTTACAATTTTTAGTTCAAAAAGTGATTTCATAATGGAGGCATCTGATGATCATTTCTAACCCTTTCACTTTGACAGGTTCTCTGAAGTTAAATAAAATCATTTGGTGGTGCAAGAATAAAATGAAAAATATAATCAGATGAAAGTACAGACCTCGGTGTGTGTACTTCATTTTTTCTGTCATCTACACAGCTTAGTGATCTAGTCTATCATCTCAGTAATTCAGCCTGTATGGAAGGAAGCAACAGTGAACACTCTTATTGTCAATAGCAACAAGGGATGCAGTGTTTAGGCAGGTGACAATGTAACTTGATCGCTATACTCATCAATATCATTTATTGTGTTCATCTCACCCTATTATGCAGCAATCTACCTTAATCTTGATTTTAGTATACTCTACATTTCATTTTCAGTATATCCAATCAGCATCTGTGCAAGAAAAACAGTGTATTCTACCTATTTCAGCTGTTTCAAACCACATTGTAGCCTGAGGTACTGTCTGAAGCAAAAAGTCCTCTTGCCTCTCTTGCTTTTCATTTCATACATTCCGAAAATTACAGTAGTCTCTTCAGTCCAAAGTAAATGACATCTCTGATACTGATTAGTGAGAAAATAGTCATCACTGTCAGTTACTTCAGATTCACAAAACTGATTTTCAAAGTTAATGGACCCACAAGCAGGACATGCAACAGGACTTCTGCTGCAGACAGTATATGAGCACAGCATGAAAGTTAATAGTCATCACCACGTGTCACTACTTCCTTGCAAGTGGGACGCAGGACAATTGTGTGCTCAAACTGAGCAGTGTAGCAGCCTTTGACGTCACACAGTGGCGGGTACGGGTCAATAATTCCCTGAGAAAAACAGAAGAATAAGACAAAGCACTTTGAGTATACCTGTATTACTGTTGATTGACAATACATGTAAGGTCTGTCATAAAAGACCAATCACTTATCATTTGAATTTGCATATACAGTAAGACCTCACTATAAAGGGCTAATTGGGGCTCAGGCCAGTCCGAAATATGCGATTTTCCGATAAAAGCGACATCCAGACTTACCCCTGCTAATCCGGACTTTTTCCGATATATCAGACATTAGTCCGGATTGCATCGGTAGTTTTCACCACCACTGCAGTATTGTATTGTGTTATACCTTCACTACATTAATCAAATGGTAAAATAATACTGTACTGTGCACTGAAAAACATGTCTTTTACTTGTCTTATTGTGGTGAACACAGCTGAAGTTGTCAGGCAGTCCGGACTGCTTTCTGGCTATATCGGACTTTTTCCGATATATAGGAGTTTAGTCCGGTAGCTCCTCGAGTCCAATAAAAGCGAATTCCGGTCTACTGAAGTCCGTTATATCGAGGTTTTACTGTACTGTAATAACAATAATAACTAGTTGTTGCTGTTGTGCTACCTGTCTGTCTGACTGGGCAGACCCATCAACCCTAGGCAAGCAAATGCCCCTGCAGGGTCATCCTGTGCAGTGAATCGATGTTCCCATGCAACTGACAGTGACTCACCATGGTGAGGTACAGTAAACTCTCAATTATCCGTTGTCATAATATCTGGCCCAACGCATTATCTGGCAGTGTTGACTCGGCTCTGTTAAAGCAATAACTGGTGAACTTATGCAACCTCCAGTGCTAAATGAAAAGTAACAGGTGGTTCTATGCAATATCTGGCAGTGAGGCATATAAACCGGCTCACACACAGTAGCCAACTGGTACCCGGGAAAAGGCCACGAAGTGCCAGTCAATGAGAATGCAGGGAATGCGCCAGCCAATCAGAATTCGTTGTGGGAACGGCCCACCCAGCAATAGGAGCCCACCGTCACTTTCTCATTCTCTCGTGGATCTTGTTCACTGAAGACGTATCTATGTGTTCTGCTCTTGTAAAACCCTAATGCTAATACTTAGTGTGTGGCCTCCCATGCCTCACTTGCTGTTGTTGAAAAGCTTGTGGGCTCTCACTGCTTCATGTCCTAGCATTCTACTGTGATTCTGAAATTACTGAACAGGTAATTACTGCCACTAGACCACATGGTATTAAGTGCACTGTACAGTACTGCTTGGTGTACAACTCTACTCTCCACTGATGCCAACACTAGGTGAACACATGACACTATGTACTGTATTACTATACTGTAACAATACTGTAACGTATTTTATGTTCAATTTTCATCTTTTACTCACAGGAAAGCTTTTAGAATAAAGGGTCAAGAAAAGCCAGATGAATGAATCCACTGAAAAAAAGGCATGCCCTTCATTGGAGGAAAATGTGTGGTACCCGTATGGTTTTCTACCTAATGAACCACTTCTACCAATGAGCATGCAATATTTTACAGTACCTTGGCAGGTGGTGGGTGGGGGCACCCATCATCCACTCACTCAGTGTAATGTTGCCTTATGGTCTCAACACTGAGTGACAAGCCAAATGGTTTCCTGCACCCAGGAAACCATTTGCTATGCTGGATGGTTGCCACACAAGCGGGGGTTTTGGCCGGGTTAAGTTTCCCCCAGATTTCCCTATCTAAAATCACTAAATCATGGCAGACGTTTCGGAGAGCCTCGGAGGGCCCAACACCTGCCCAGGTCCCCAACCATTATACCTCCATGGCCTCAACCAAATGGCTCAATTCACATGGCCAAGTGGAATGTGAGAGATATGAATGTGGAGAGCATGAGGGTGGAAGTAATGAATGTGTTGAAGAGAGCGAGATATGCTGTGAAGGCACTGTGTGAAACAAAGGTGAAAGAGTGTGAAGTGGAGGAGTGGGAGGGTGTAAAATGTGTAAGGTTGGTCAAGAATGGGCAAGGAAGATGCAAGGAAGGAGTTGCTTTGTTGATGAATGAAGTGTGGCAGAGGGAAATGAAAGACTACAACTGTGTCAGCTTGAGATGTATGTATGTATGTCAAGTTCAGGTTTGAAAAGGCGAAAGCGGCAGTGACTGTAACGTATCCAACGTGTGATGACAAGAATGAGACAGAGAAAGACAGGTTTTGGGATGAGCTAGATGAAGTAGTAGGAGAAATGCCCAGGAGTTATAAAGCGTTTGTAATGGGCGATGTGAATGGGAGAGTAGGCACTGGTTCTGTGAATGATACAATGGATAATAACAGAGTACCAGGAGAGAATGATAATGGGAAGTGACTGAAGGACATGTGTCAGGAAAGGAGGTTGCGCATTTGTAACTTTTAATTCAAACACAAAGATGCACATAAACATACATGGTATGGAGGTAATGGAGATCATGTTGAAAGGAGCCTGATTGATTAAGTGCTTGTTGAGAAATCGATGCTGAGAAGTGCTGCTCATACGAGGGCAATGAGAGGATGATGTGGAGGTACGTCAGATCATATGATTGTGGTATGCAAGATCAAGCTGAGAGGAGTGAGGTGGACCATGAGGGACAGAAACAGTCAAGGAGAGCGACTGACAGTCGAGAAGCTGTGGATCAATGAAATGGCACATCAATACTGGGCCAAAGTAGGGGAGAAGTTAGAATCAGTGAATTGGAATGAAATGGATCTGGACAGCTTGTGGAATGCATACAGAGAGTGCTTAGTAAGGAATGCTACAGCAGTGTGTGGCGTGGCAAGAGGAACAACAAAGAAGAAAGGTATGGCATGATGGGATGATGAGGTTAAGAGAGTAAAGGAGGAAAAGAGGAAGTGGCTGGAGTGGATTCAGGACTGGGGTTCAGTTGGAGTAAGAGTTGAACACATTAAGTGCAAGATGCATGTAAAGAGACGTCTCTATTATAGCGGAAAATGAAGGAGGTAAATGATGATCTAGAAAGAAAAATGAAAACAATTTACACTGAAAACAGGAAGTTATTCTCGAAAGTGGAGCAGAAATGTAGAAGTGACACTGGAAAGAAATGTGAAAGTGTGAAGGATGTAAGTGGTAGATTATTAATCCATGGGAATGAAGTAAGGACAAGATGAAAAGAATATTTTGAAAGTCTGATGAATGGGAATGAAGTGAGGAAAGTGACTATTAATATGACAGGTTTTGGGGGTGTACAGAAAAGGAATGCAGTGCCAGGAAAGATGACACTGGCAAAGGTGAATAATGCTGTTAAGCAGCTGAAAAATAGGAAAGCAGCTGGAGTTGATGAGGTGTATGTGGAGATGATTAAGTGTTGTGGAGAGAGCAGAATGAATAGCTTGTTGGAGAGATATATGAAGGCATGGATGAGTGAAACCATGCCAGTGGAGTGGAAAAAGGATGTGATTGTACCATCCATCCATCATCCAATCCTATGTTGCCCCACAGAGAAGCACAGGAACCCGGGGCTAGGCAAGTTAGTCCTGACATCCCTGTACAAAAATAAAGGTGAGCCAAGGGAGTTTAAGAATTATTATGGCAAAAGTCTATTTAGTGTTGTAGGGAAGGTATATGGAAGAATTATCATAGAGAAAGTATGAGAGATATCAGAAGTCCTAGTGAGTGACGAACAGGGGTGCTTTAGGAGTGGCAGAGGATGTGTGGATCAAATATTTGCAGTGATGAAGATAGTGGGGAAGGCTTGTAAGAAGGATTATAAGGAGTTAATGTCATTTATGGATCTGGAAAAAGCATACGACAAAGTAGATAGAAAAGGACTGTGGAAGGGCTTGCACATGTATGGTGTAGATGGTAAGCTGCTAGATGCCGTCAGGAGTTTTTATGATGGAAGTGAGGAATGCATAAGGGTAAATGGGCATCTAAGTGAATGGTTCATGATCAATGTGGGCGTGTGACAAGGTTGTATGATGACCCCATGGTTGTTCAATATACATATGGAGAAGTAAAAACACAAGTAAAGGAGAGAAGGATGGTGCTGGTAATGAATGGTGATGGATGGAATATCTGTAATTTGTTGTATGCTGATGATGCAGTGCTACTTACAAATACCAGGCAAAAGCTTGGTGGACTAGTGCAGAGTTTTGTAGAAGTCTGTGAGTGTTGTTTCTTGAAAGTAAATGTAGAAAAGATGCAGAGAAAAGTAAAGTGATGGTTGTTGAGAGAGGTGACTCCCAGTGTGATGTTACAGTGAATGGAGAGATAAGAATTGGTGAGAGTTCAAATACCTTGGTACAGTGATAGAAAAGAAGGGAAAATATGCAAAATAAGTGAAAAGCAGAGTGACACAAAGAAGGAAAATAGCTGGTGCTATGAAGGCTTTGATAAGAAACAGAGGCTTCAGTGTTGCAGTTGCATGAGGCTTATATGAAGAAGTAATGGTGCCACCTTTAACATAGGGATGTGAGACTATGGTGTAGCAAGAAAATAAAGTCAGGAGTAAGAGCAGTGAAGATGGGATTGCTGAGGAATGCATGTGGAGTACCGACAGTGGATAAGACACGGAATAATGTGATTTGTGAAAAATGCGGAGTTAGGAAGTCTGTGGACACCACAATCAAAGAGAGTGTACTGACATGGTATGGTCGTGTGGAGAGAATGAATGAAAGAAGGTGAAAAAGGTATATCTGGGCAAACTTGAAGAAGGGAGGAGGTGAGATAGGCCAAGAAGAAGGTGGAGGGATATGGTGGATAAGTGTGTGTGGAAGAGAGGTATGGAAGTTGGTGAGGCTAAAGAATTGACAAGAGATCGAGCAGGCTGGATGAAATTTGTGCAAAGTGCATAATCAAGAATCTGGTATCTTTTTTTAACACAACAGTGTTCAGATGGCTCTATCAGATAGGTATATGGGATGCTACTGAATGCGGTGAAATTTTTTGTGGCCTATCAGATAGAGCCAGGTTTTGAGGGTTTGAACAATGAGTGAATGGAAGCATGGCCCATTGAACTGGGCAAACTTTGGCTCTCTGGACATTGATACTCCTCACCCTGCCCCAAGGTGGGAAAGGAGGTCCAGATGACGACGGCAACGACATAATGATGATGATGATGATGATTTTGGCAAGTCCATTCTGTTAAATGTTACTCCAAATAACATGAAAAATAAACTAAAGAAATAAATCTTCAGCATTTATTGGTGAACTGATGATTTGGAAAGTCTTATTGTACTGTACAGTAGAATTATCGCGACTCCCTTGCTCACAGTTACGTATACAGCTGTGGCCCATCAATTTATTCCTTACCTGGCCGCTGTCACTCCACCCCTCACTTGCCACTCACATGGTTTGCAGATAATGAAGTAAATATGTATGAACTGCAAGTGCACTAATTTGATCCAACAAAGCACACCTTCATTTCTATCAGCTAGATTTTTTCTTCTCTGCCAGTGCAAATGCATTCCAAGATTATGTATAAATTCATAACATATTTGCACTGGCACAGAAGATAAAATACAGCTGATAGAAATGAAGGTTTGCTTCATTGGATAAATTACTGCACTTGCAATTTGAACGTATTTACTGTATTATCTACAAAACAGCTGAGAGGTGAGTGAAGGATGGAGTGAAAGCAGTCAGGTGCGGAATAAATTGGTGGGCCATAGCTGTATATGTAACTGTGCGAAAGAGTCATGATAATTCTAGTGTACAATACTTCTTTCCTAATCATCAGTTCACAAATAAATGCTCAAGATTTATTTATTTAGTTTATTTTTCCATGCAAATTGTACGTATTAACTGTATGAGGTCTGTTCTGAAATTATCCGACCTTAGGCTCTAAAAAAAATAAATAGGTAACCTGATGAGCTAGGACACTAATCCTCCTCAAAGTAGGCCCCTTCTGACTTGACACACACAGCCCCATGTTCTTCCCACTGCCTGAAACATTTTTCAAAGTCAGCTTTTAGTACCTCCCACAGGCGCTTAAGGGTGAGGCTAAGGTCGAGTAATTTCTGAACAGAAATCATATTATCTGCAAAACAGTAGAGTGGTGAATGAGGGGTGTCAGGTGTCGAACAAATTGGCAGGCCACAGCCATATACATAACTGTAAGCAAGGGAGTTGTGATAATTCTGCTGTACAACACTTCTTTCCATATCATCAGTTCATATCACCAGGGGTTTCATACACCTGGGGGTTGGGGGGTTTCAAAAATCCTCCCCTAGTATCCCTGATTGTTGTATGAGGCAACTAAAAGGGTGCCCCACCCTGTGAAACAACTAAAAATACGAACAAGAAGCCTCGGACCAGGACTGACCCAAAGATGACGACTAAGGACTAGCCAAAGGACTTGGTACGAATAGCGACATGGAATGTAAAGGGTATAAATGATGAGGTGAAAGAGAGAGAGATTGTACAGGTGCCTGAGGGTGCGAAAGTGGATGTATGTGAATTACCTAAAACTAAATGTAGAGGTGAGAGTGAGAGAGAATGGTAGTATAGATGGGGTATGTGCGCGGGAGTAGGTGAGAATGAGAGGGCGAAAGAAGGAGTGTATATTGCTGTGAGCAACAGATGGAAGGAGAATGTAAGAGAGTATGGATCAGTTGGGTCAAGGATTGTGTGGGTAAGAGTAAAAGTTGGACTACAAATGTGGGCGATTGTGTGCATGTATGCGCCAATGCAAGATCGTGTAAGAAGAGTGAGAGAAGAGTTCTGGACAAATGTGGAAGCCTGCTTGGAAAAGTTTGAAAGGAATGAGTGTGTTTCTGATTGGAGATATGAATGGAAAAGCAGGGAATGAGAAGGTGGATGGAGTAGTTGGTGAGTGGCATGTGCCTGCAGAGATGGATGAGAATGGCAGTGCTTTAGTGGACATTTGTGCTGGGGGGGGTTGGTGATAGCTAATACCCTCTTCAGGCACAAAATGATCCATGGGTGTATGTGGCGAGTGATGAGATGGGTGGATAGTGAACTGAATGAACAGAAGGCAATGATTGATTATGAGTGTGTGGATGAAAGGATGAGAAGGTGAGTAATGGATGCAAGAGTACATAGAGGCTGGGGGAGTGGACTTTCAGACCACAACTCGGTGGTGGTCAGAATTGAAGTCCAAACAAAATGGAGAAAGTAGTTCTTACAAGGAGGGTAGAAAAGTACAAGAAGATGAAAAAAGGCAGAATATAAAAGGGAAGTGGAGGAGCGATTGGGTAAATACAGATTGGAGCTGATGGGGGACGTGGAAGGTGTGTGCAAGATATTCACAGAAAAAATTTGTGCAGCATGTGAGGTGGTGTGTGGGGTGGAGAGAAGATGAAAGGGGGTTCAGGGAACAGCATGGTGGAGTGAGGAGGTGAGAGAGGCTGTGGCACAAAAGAAGAAAGCATATAGTGACTGAATGAGGAACAAGGGCGTCGAAGAAGTTGAGAGACGGGAGAGAGAGTTATATGTAGAGAGGAAGAGAGAGGTGAAAAGATTAGTAAGAGAGAGTAAGAAGAGAGTGGATGAGGAATTTGAAAGGAATTTGAGTGTAAAGTAGAGGGAATGTAAGAATGTAATGTTTTGGAAAGAGGTAAAGAGAGTTAGACAGGGTGCCAAAGAAGTTAGTTGGGGTGTGAAAGATAAAAATGGTAGATTACTAGTGGAGAAGGGAGAAAAAGTGAACAGATGGAGAGAACACTTTAATGAATTGTTAAACATAGAGAATGAAAGTAATGCAAGTATAAGTGGCTGGGGAATGGTTGGGAGAAGGAGGGATGTGGGAAGAGAGGAAGAAATCAGTAGGATGGAAGTGGTGGAAGCAATGAAGAAAGTTAAAATGGCAAAAGCCCCAGGAATTGACGGAGTGTGTGGCGAAATGCTGAAGCATAGGGGAAAGATAGTAACAGAATAGATAAGGAAGGTGTGCAGATTGGCCTGGGAGGAAGGTAGAGTCCCGGTGGATTGGAAGTCAGGTATAATTATTCCCCGTGAGGGATTTAGGCATCTGGCAATAGATAGATAAACAAAGGAAAAGGGGAAAAAGAGGTGTGTGGTAATCACAGGGGCATTTGCCTTCTTAGTGTAACAGGAAAAATATATGGTAGGATACTTATTGACAGAGTTAGGGAAATAACAGAGGAACTAGTTGGAGAAGAACAGGGAGGTTTTAGGAAGGGAAGAGGTTATGTAGATCAGATATTCATTCTTCGATCTTTAGTGGAAAAGTTTCTAGAGAAGGGAAAGAAGTTGTATACAGCCTTCATGGATTTGGAGAAAGCATATGACAGGGTGGATAGACATGGATTGTGGAAAGTATTAACAATATATGGAGTACATGGGAAGTTGTTGATGGCCGTGAAGAGTATGTATGAGGGTGCTAAGGCTCCAGTGTGTGTGGATGGTGAACTGAGTGAATCTTTCCATTTGAAGGTTGGATTGAAACAAGGATGTGTCATGTCACCATGGTTGTTCAATCTGTATATGGATGGGGTTATAAAAGAGATACAAGGTCGGGCAGTGGATGTTGGAGCAGCCTGAGTGAGAGAGGGCAGTGCTTGGAAACTCCCTGTACTGTTGTTTGCAGATGATACTGTGTTGTTGAGTAAAGACAAAGGGGAGCTGCAAGGCTTAGTGAATGAGTTTGGGAGAGTGTGTAAGAATCAGAATCTAAAGTGAATATAGGGAAGAGTAAAGTAATGGTCTTCGAGAGAAGTGAAGTCAGTGAATGTACAGTGAGACTGGATGAGGAGGATATGGAGAATTTGAGTGCATTTAAGTACTTTTGTAGTGTGATGAGTAAGGATGGAAGTTTGGAGGGTGAAGTGCTTGAAAGGGTGAAGCAGGGAAGAATGGCTGCTGGTTCCTTGAAAGCAGTGATAAGAAACAGGGCAGTGAGCATGGACATGAAAAAGCTGCTACATGACAGTATTGTGATACCAACTCTAACATATGGAGGTGAAGTTGAACCCTGTTGGAGGGACAGAAGTCAAGAGTGAGAGCAGTGGAAATGAGTTATTTGAGAGGAGCATGTGGAGTCACATGGAGAAACAGACTGACAAACGAGGAAGTGAAGGAGCATTGTGGTGTGGATGTGACGTGATAGGAAGCATTAGGAAGAACACATTAAGATGGTTTGGCCATGTGGAGAGGATGGTCAGTGAAAGACTCACGAGGAGTGTATGTGAGTGACGTGGAGAGGGGGAGAGGGAGGGGGAGGCCAAGGATGAGATGGAGGGATGGAGTGGAGAGGTATATGAGAGGGGGGTGTAATCTAGGAGCAGGACATTGAAATGGCAGGGGACAGAGCGACATGGAGGCGATTTGTTTGAGGCCACCCATTACAGGATTAAGGCGTCTGGCAATAGATAGATAGTCTCATCAAAAAATAATAAATAACATTTAACAAAATGAACTTACCGTGTGCATTTTGCACAACTGCATGACACTGCAATCATGTGTGTTACATCTATGGGATATATTTAAGAAGACGTTAGTTTCAAAAGAATTTTTTGAGTGGCCTCGGATACAAGTGGTGCTGTATATACCGCAATGATATAGCCTATGTATAAGAGCATTATATCAGATGTCTGGGAAAAATACCATAAGTTACCAGGAAGATAAATTCCCCAGGCTTCCTGGTTAACTGGGACTGTACTGTACAGTATTACTATACTGTATCAATACTGTACTCTCTATCTATTGAAAGACACCTCAATCCCACACGGGGTGGCCACAAACAAATCGCCTCCATGTCGCTCTGTCCCCCGCCATTTCACTACCCCGCTCCCAACTCACACCCCCCTCTCTCATGTACCTCTCCACTCCATCCCTCCGTCTCATCCTCGGCCTCCCCCTCCCTCTCCCCCTCACTCACATACACTCTCCTCGTCAGTCTTTCACTCTCCATCCTCTCCACATGCCCAAACCACCTTAACGTGTTTCTCCCAACGCTTCCCATCACGTCCACATCCACACCACAACGCTCCTTCACTTCCTCATTTGTTAGTTTGTCTCTCCATGTGACTCCACATGCTCCTCTCAAATAACTCATTTCCACTGCTCTCACTCTTGACTTCTGTCCTTCAAACAGGGTCCAAGCTTCACTTCCACATGTTAGGGTTGGTATCACAATACTCATGTAACAACTTTTACACGTCCATGCTCACTTCCCTGTTTCGGATCACTGCTTTCAACGAACCAGCAACCTTTCCTTTCCTGCTGCACCCTATCAAGCACTTCACCCTCCAGACTTCCATCTTTACTCATCACACTACCCAAGTACTTAAATGCACTCACATTCCCCATATCCTCCCCATCCAATCTCACTGTACATTCACTGGCTTCACTTCGCTCGAAGACCATTACTTTACTCTTCCCTACATTCACCTTTAGATTTTGTTTCTTACACACTCTCCCAAACTCATCTACCAAGCCTTGCAGCTCCCCTTCATCTTCACTCAACAACACAGTATCATCTGCAAACAACAGTACAGGGAGTTTCCAAACACTGCCCTCTCTCACTAGGGCCACTCGAACATTCACTGCCCGACCTTGTATCTCTTTTATAACCCCATCCATGTACAGATTGAACAACCATGATGACATGACACATCCTTGTTTCAATCCAACCTTCAAATGGAAAGATTCACTCAGTTTGCCATCCACACACACTGCAGCCTTAGCACCCTCATACATACTCTTCACTGCCTTCAACAACTTCCCATCCACTCCATATATTCTTAATACTTTCCACAATCCATGTCTATCCACCCTGTCATATGCTTTCTCCAAATCCATGAAGGCTGCATACAACTTCTTGCCCTTCTCTAGAAACTTTTCCACTAAAGATCAAAGAATGAAAATCTGGTCTACACAACCTCTTCCCTTCATAAAACCTCCTTGTTCTTCTCCAACTAATTCCTCTGTTATTTCCCTAACTCTGTCAATAAGTATCCTACCATAAACTTTTCCTACTACACTAAGAAGACAAATGTCCCTATGATTACCACACACTTCTTTTTCCCCTTTTCCTTTGTACAGAGGAATAATTATACCTGACTTCCAATCCTCCGGGACTCTACCTTCCTCCCAGGCGAATCTGCACGCCTTCCACACCCATTCCATTACTATCTCTCCCCCATGTTTCGGCATTTCACCACACACTCAATCAATTCCTAGGGCTTTCCCCATTTTAACTTTCTTCACTGCTTCCACCACTTCCATCCTACTGATTTCTTCCTCTCTTCTCACAACCCTCCTTCTCCCTGCCATTCCCCAGCCACTTATACTTGCATTACTTCAGTAGGAAACTAGGCAAACCACACTCACCGGCCGCACAACGTGAACTACCAAGGTTCCCGGTTGCATACCACAGGAAACCTTCCGATGACGTCATCACTCGTGACTTAGCAGGTGTGTGCATGCGCACACACACTAACAACAATATGCACTAACATTCTTGTCCTTTCTTCTTAATTTGACAGAAGATTCCAAGGACAAAGCTGGATGATCTATTTGCGTCTGATACACACGTATCCAATACACAGACTTTTGTGTGAGTACCATCAACACCCGATACGCACTATGTATCCAATACATACACTTTTGTTTAATTACTATCAAGACCCAGTCTGTGGCCACATACAGATATGTGATGTCTCTTGAAGTATTATAAACTTTCTAGTCTCGACTGACTCCTGCACGCAGCCGCTCGGTCGAGGCACCTTTCTTGGTGAGACAATCAGCCAGTTGTTGTGATGTATCCACCCAGGATACCTCATCAATTTCCCCCCGCTCCAACATGTCCCGCAACACAGCAATATCAATGCACAATCTCCTGTCTTCTACGCTCCTACAGGAGTAAAGGGCGTCCACCAGACTCTTGTTGTCGACGAAACACTTTATTTTGATCTTTCCACATCCAGAAACCTCTCGCAATATGTTGGAGAGATATACAGCAGTTTCAGCACATTCAAGCAGCGCCAACGCCTCAGCAGATAAGGTAGATTTGACGACCCTCCTGATCTTTCTTGTCAGCCAGAATATAGGACATCTTGCCTCACTAGCATCTCATAGGAAGATCACAAAACTTCCCTGAGATCCATTGCCTACAAGGTTGGCAAATGAGGCATCCGAAAAGCATTCTATATGACAGTCCTCGATCGGTCCCATTCTTGGAATGTATAGGTTCATGTTGTCAGTCTTCACCCTTGAGATCACCTTATTGAGTCTAAGCAAATCCGCTACGGAAGCTCAGTTGCTAGTCACACTCAACTCACACACATCAAAGGCAATATCTGGCCGAGTGTGTGTGGCAATCCAATTGAGTTGCCCAATTAATGCTCGGTACTCCATTTTCTTAGACTCAGACAGCTCCCCTGATTTTACTGCTGCACGATGTTTACTCAGCGTGACTGGTTTCAAAGATGAAGCATACTGGAATTGGTCAAGCGTTATGCTGCCATCGATGGAGATGACATTGAGACCAACGTATTTGAAGGCTTTTGATTCTGAACTGCTGATGAGGAATATTTGACTCAAATGATTTATCACTTGCTGTTCGAACTCATGTGTACCAGCCCAAAGGAAGTCGTCGACGTAGATGCATACAATGCCTTCGACTTTGCCACCATTGATCCAAGAGAACAGCGCTGAATCCAGTGATGACACTTTAGCTCCGAGACTCAACAACTGATCTTTTACGCGAGATACCAATGCCTAGCAGCATCACAAAGGCCGTAAACAGTTTTCTTTAGTCTCCATAACTTACCATTTGCATATTCAGGCGGAGGACGTAAATGAACAACTCTCTCAATGTCATTACCTTGCAAGTAGGCAGCTTTCACGTCCATAGTGTGGCAGTCCCACTGGTTGGTGGAGGCCAAAGAAAGTGCCAAACGCACTGCTTCCTTTGAACAAGTAGGCCAGTCTTTTCAGAGATCCACTGTGTCTTCCGCAAATCCTCTGGCGACTAAGCGGGTCTTAACAATAGGCTTTCCATTTTTCAGTTTTTCTGTCACAACCCATCGAACCGTTATGGCACCTTGCCCAACATCATCTACTTTCTCATACACATCATTATTCTGCCAATTTGTAATTTCATTTTCCTTAGCGCATAATATGGCCTCAGAGTTGAAAAGAACAAGCATTTCTGTGTCATCATCAACCACTTCCCATTCGCTAAGATCCTTCTCCAAATCTATCCAATCAATGCTGCCGTCAGTCCCTCTTCAAATTATAGCAGTGTTTGTACTCTCCAGTGGCTTTACCTGCCCGACTCATAATCCTTCCAGACACCAACTCTCCACTTTCTGAATGTATTCCCTTTATACGTTGACCAACAGAAACTTTGGGAAGCTGATTAATCGGAACAGAAACTGTGGGAGGCTCATCAATTGGGACCACACCATCTTCCGACTCGTCATCTGGTGGATAGTCATTCAACACTTGCGGAGGATCGTCATTAGGCTTCTCCTGGACAACATTGTTCTTCTCATCACTGCTGACACCACTTTCAACTGTAGTATCTTGCTCTGGTGCATGCGCTAGACAAATACGTGCACTCACACGTATACACCAACGTGTCTCACCAGAATTTGTTTCCCATCTCTGTCTATTACAATTCCAGGACCGTGCCACTCATGACTGTCATTTCTTTTGTAGAAGACTTCATCTCTATTTCGGATGTCGTTTAGGTCACTCGAACGTACGTTGTGCCGCAGAGCCCTAGCCAAGCGTTCATCTGATAAACTCTTGTCTAGCTAAATGAAGAGCGTTCCAGTTGTCTCTCACAATTTTCGATGGTGATGAAGGTTCCAAGGCTGGAGGATCATTTGCGTACACATTAGGCAGACCAGGGTTTTGACCAAAAACAAGTTGGTTAGGAGGAAAGCCTGAGTAGTTGGTGAGAGCATTTCTTGCAGATACTGCCCATGCCAAGGCCACATCCAATTCACAATGGCTATCAGCCATTATCTTCCTAACAATATCACCAATGACTGCATTTTGACGCTCACAGACTCCGTTGCTCCAAGGACTCTCTGCAGATGTTGTCATGATCTTGATATTGAAGGCTTCTCCCAATACTCGCATTTCCGCATTGTTGAATTCACAGCCATTGTTTGTAAGAATTTTTCTAGGTGCGCCAAACACAACAATCCAGCTCCAAAATATTCCTCTGATAATGGTGGGCACACACTTATCTGCGATTACTATCGCATTACAATACCTGGTCGCCAAATCAACAAGGACTAAGAAATAATGCCTTCCCCAAGCTTTTAAATCCATGGCTATGGCTTCGTTAAACTTAGACACCATGGGCAAACTGACTACGGGTCGGGGCTTGGCTTTCTTAAATCTGCAACAGACTGTACAAGCATCAGATACAGCCTTGATAGCCCGTTCCAGTTTTGAACTTTTAATTCCCGCATCTGTGATCAGTTTAATTAGTTTTGCCGATGTTGGGTGTCCAAATTGCCTGTGAAGCTTCAAAGTGGTTTTTTCTACATCACCCCCACAAGATGCCAACATGATTGTTTCACAAAATTCACGATCTAGTCATAAGGAAATTGGAAGTAAGTAATGGCCTGAAGATGAGGACTTTAAATCAATGATAGTTCCACAAATTTTGACCTGGTCAGTTCCAAGGTTAATCAACATTTTTGCTTTTTTCATGGAACGTCTACTCAACAGCAAGGGAATATTGCAGTGCACAACATCAGTCACGATGGAAGAACGCATGTTTCCAATGTAGCAGGGCAGAGTAACATGTTTGAGGGAAGAAACTGTGACACCATCACCAAAAGTAAACATTGAGGCTGACGTTTCTTCTCTTATAGCGTCACGTTCGTAATCAGTGAGCTCACTTAGATAGCAATTGATCCATTCAACTTCACATACAGTTGTAGAACACCCTGTGTCTAGAAAAGCACATCTCTTAGATTCTTCTACCAGAGTCTGTGACTTACCTCTACTAGCGGCATCATCCGCATAGCCCATAAATAACGACAGATGCGATGTTTCAGAATTCTCTTTGATTTTTGTATGTATCCGGACAGTCACGTGCCCAATGAAATCTAGAATCACATACGAAACACCCCGATAACTTTCCGTCAGACCCAAGTGGGTTCTGCCTCCTGCTGGTGGATGAGCGTTGGGGAATTCTAGCAGATACGGTTGAACATCGACCACTACCCCGACGTCGATCACGTATTGCACCACCCCGCAACATTCTCCGTCCTCGTCAAGTACCTCTAGCATAAAACGTTTCCTCACCCTCAACTTCGTCACTCCAAAATACTGGTTCGCCTTTCACCTCCCGGGCAGACACCGATGCCTCGTTCTGCCTGCCAATTTCACCAGCAAAAATACGATTCAGGGCAGATTTCATATTTTCGTATGTCACCTCAGTTATCGCGGACATCACTAGCTGTCGCTCACTGTCTGAAAGTTTGCATGCAGCTAAGAGCATAAAAGCCATCACAGAATTTGGCAGCTCCATGTCCTGCTTTGTAAATTTGTAATAAACATGCTCAAATTCTGTCACGAACTCACGAATGTTCATATCACTGGCTCTTCTGAAGTTGTACAGCTCATAAAAAGATGCAAACTGTCGACATCCTTTGTCCACGAGAAATAAACCGTCTAATTTTTTCAGCAGGGTCTGAACACCATCCTTCTGCTTCAGACAATCCGCATCAATCTCTGAAAACGCCACTCTCGCTCTTCCAGACAATGACAGGTGAATAGCTAAGGCTTGTTTTTCTTTTGCTAGGTCCGTTAGTTCGCACCAAATGCCAATGTCTTTTTTCCAGCTCTCATATGCAGAATTATTTTCAAGTTTTGGAAGCCACTTGGTCGAACACGACGCCATTTTTCCAACTACGCTCTGCTACCAGTGTAGGAAACTAGGCAAACCACACTCACCGGCCTCACAACGTGAACTGCCAAGGTTCCCGGTTGCATACCACAGGAACCTTCCGATGACGTCATCACTCGTGACTTAGCAGGTGTGTGCGTGCGCACACACACTAACAACAATATGCACTAACAACTTTCATATTGAATGTTCAACAATTCGTTAAAGTGTTCTCTCCATCTGTTCACTTTTTCTCCCTTCTCCACTAGAAATCTACCATTTTTATCTTTCACACCCCCACTAACTTCGTTGGCACCCTGTCTAGCTCTCTTTACCTCTTTCCAGAACATTTTCTTACATTCCCTCCACTTTGCACTCAAATTCCTTCCAAATTCATCCACTCTCTTCTTACTCTCTCTTACTGATCTTTTCACCTCTCTCCTCCTCTCTACATATAACTCTCTCGTCAGTCTCTCAGCTTCTTCGACGCCCCTGTTCCTCATCCACTCGTTATATGCTTTTTTCTTTTGTGCCACAGCCTCTCTCACCTCTCCAGTCCACCATGCTGTTCCCTGAACTCCCTTTTGTCTTCTCTTCACCCCACACATCATCTCACATGCTGAACAGATTTCTTCTGTGAATATCTTGCACACACCTTACACGTCCCTCATCAGCTCCAATCTATATTTACCCAATCGCTCCTCCACTTCCCTTTTATATTCAGCCTTTATTCCATCCTCTTGTAACTTTTCTACCCTCCTTGTAAAAACTACTTCCTCCTGTCCTTCTCTTCTTCTCTTCCTCCATCTTTTTTGGATTCTAACTCTGGCCACCACCAAGTGGTGGTCAGAAATTCCACTCCCCCAACCTCTATATACTCTTGCATCCATTACACATCTTCTCATCCTTTCATCCACACACACACAGTCAATTACTGCCTTCCATTCATTCAGTTCACCATCCACCCCTCTCAACACTCGCCGTGTATACCTATGGATCAATCTGTGCCTGAAGAGGGTATTAGCTACCACCAACCCTCTTCCGGCACAAATGTCCACTAAAGCACTGCCATTCTCATCCATCTCTGCAGGCACACCCCACTCACCAACCACTCCATCCACCTTCTCATTCCCTACTTTTCCATTCATATCTCCAATCAGAAACACTCTCTCATTCCTTTCAAACTTTTCCAAGCAGGCTTCCACATTTGTCCAGAACTCTTCTCTCACTCTACTTACACGATCTTGCGTTGGAACATACATACACACAATTGCCCACATTTGTAGTCCAACTTTCACTCTTACCCACACAATCCTTGACCCAATTGATCCATACTCTCTTACATTCTCCTTCCATCTGTTGCTCACAGCAATACACACCCTTCTTTCGCGCTCTCATTCTCACCTACTCCAGCACATATACCCCATCCATACTCCCATTCTCTCACACTCTCACCTCTTCGTTTAGTTTCAGTTATTCCACATATATTCACTTTCACTTTCGCACTCTGAAGCACCTGTACAATCTCTCTCTCTCTTTCATGTCATCATTGACACCCCTTACATTCCAAGTCGCAATCCTTACGAAGTCCTTTGTCCGGTCCTTTTTCGTCAACTTTTGGTCATTCCTGGTCCGAGGCTTCTTGTTCGTATTTTTAGTTAGTTGTTTTAAGAGGTGGGGCACTAACCCACCACCAACCCTTTTAGTTGCCGCTTGCATCAAGCAGGGATACTGGGGGAGAATTTTTAGGATAGAGTGTCAAGACAGTTAACAACACTACATCCAGTTCAACACCAAATGATGCGCAAATGTGGGGGTACTATGCAATATCCAGTGTTCCACTTTATTTGGTGTAGGGCTTGGCTGAATTACAACGAATAACTAAGAATACTGTATGGGAATCAGTGTGAAGGTTTGGTTCCTGTGTAGATGCTACATCTGCATCTCTCCAACCAGTTAACTGAGGCACCAAAGAATGCCTGTATTTGGCTACAGCATCTGGTGGTTTAGTGGCTATTACAGCGCTCCAATTGGACTGAGCTGGTAAAGGTTAATATCCAAGGGATAGTTGGGGTTTATTGCTGATGTAATGCCACTCAGGGATGAGTGAGGCTGGTCACTCTCATCTTAAATGTCAGGACCAACTTGCCTAGCCCCAGGCTCCTACGCTCCTCATGAGGCAACGAAGGATTGGATGATGGATGAATGGAAGTTCCCACCCAGCAACATAAATGGGTCCCTGAGTTACAGGAAACCATTTTGCTTGTCCCTCAGTGTAGAGCCACCTGAGGTGGAAAGAAGTGTCCCACTTTGAATGCCTGTCCTGCAGGGGATAGCCATGTGTCACATGACTCTTTTTTTTTTATAAGCAAGGAAGAAGGAACCGAAGGCTAGAATTTATATATCTAATGCATTTGCACTGGCAGAGAAGATAAAATCTAGGTGATAGAAATGAAAGACTGTTCTGTTGAAAAAAAATACTATGTTTGCAATTCCTACATATCTATTACCCACAAAACAGCTGAGTGGCGAGACAGGGGTGGAGTGACAGTAGGACGAAGAAGAAATGGGTGGGCTGCAGCCATATACACAGCTAATATGTGAGCAAGGGAGTTGTGAAAATTCTATCTATCTAGCTACTTGCCAGATGCCTCAATACAGTAAGGGGTGGCCACAAACAAATTGCCTCCACATCGCCCCATCCAATGCGACTTCACTGCCTTGCTCCCAGCTCACACCCCTCCTCTCTTACATACCTTTCCACTCCATTCTTCCATCTCATCCTCAGCCTCCCCCTCCCTCTCTCCCCCTCCACCTCATTCGCATAGTCTCCTCGTTAGTCTCTCACTCTCCATCCACTCCACATGGCCGAACTACCGCAATGTATTTCTCCTAACGCTTCCTATCACTTTCACATCCTTCACTGCCTCATTGGTCAGTCTATCTCTCCATGTGATTCCACATGCTCCTCTCAAATAACTCATTTCCACTGCTCTCACTTTTGACTTGTGTCCTTCCAACAAGGTATAAGCTTCACTTCCATACATTACAGTTGGTATCACAATACAATACTGCCATGCAGTGACATTTTTACTTCCATGATCACTTCCCTGTTTCTTATCATTGCTTTCAAAGAACCAGCAACCTTTCTTCCTTGTTGTACCCTTTCAAGCATTTTCCCTCTAAATTTCCATCCTTACTCATCACACTACCCAAGTACTTAGACGCACTCACATTTTCCATTTCCTCCTCATCTGACCACACTGTACATTCAGTGAACTCCACTTCTCTCAAAGACCATAATTTTACTCTTCCCTTCATTCACCTTTAGATTCCATTTCTTAGACACACTCCCAAAGTCATTCACCAAGCCTTGCAGTTCCCCTTAATCTTCACTTTACAATACAATGTCATCTGCAAACACCAGTACAGCGAGTTTCCAAAAACTGCCCTCTGTTATTAGGGTTGTTCCAACATCCACTGCCCTACCTTGTATCTCTCTTATTACCCAGATCCATATCCAGATTCAACAACCATGGGGATATGACACATCCCTGTTTCAATCCAACATTCAGACAGAAAAAGTCACCCAGTTCACTATCCACACGCACTGCAGCCTTAGCACCCTCATACATACTCATCATGGCATTCAACAACTTCCAATTTACCCCATACATCCTTACTACTTTCCACAACCCTTGTCAATCCACCCAATCATTTGCTTTCTCCAAATCCATGAAAGCTGCATACAACTTCTTTCTCTTCTTTAGAAACTTCCCACTAAAGACCTAAGAATGAATATCTGATCTACATAACCTCCTCCCTTCCTAAAACCTCCCTATTCTTCTCCAACTAATTCCTCTGTTATTTCCCTAACTCCATTATTAAGAATCCTACCATATATTTTGCCTATGACACTAAGAAGGCAAATGCCCCTATGATTACCACACACACTACTTTTTCCCCTTTTCCTTTGTACAAAGGACTAATTATACCTGACTTCCAATCCTCTGGGACTCTACCTTCCTCCCAGGCCAATCTGCACATCTTCCATATCCATTCTACTACTATCTCTCCTCCATGCTTCAGCATTTCAACACACACTCCATCACCTCCTGTGGCTTCCCACATTTTGACTTTCTTCATTGCTTCCACTACTATGATCCTACTGATTACTTCCTCCACCTAGCCATTCCCCAGCCAATTATACGTCCATTACTTTCATTCTCTATGTTCAACAATTCCTTAAATTGTTCTCTACATCTGCTCACTTTTTCTCCCTTCTCCACTGGCAATATACCATTTTTATCTTTCACTTCCTGACTTTATTCTTTATCAACCTGTCTAGCTCTCTTTACCTCTTTCCACAACATTTTCTTGCATTCCCTCCACTTTACACTCAAATTCCTCATCCACCTTCTTCTTACCCTCTCTTACTAATCATTTCACCTCTCTCTTCCTCTCTACACATAACTCTCTCTTCTGTCTCTCACCTTCCTCCATGCCACTGTTTCTCATCCACTCACTACATGCTTCTTCTTTGGTGTCACAGCCTGTCTCACCTCCTCATTCCACCATGCTGTTCATTGCACTTCCTTTTGTTTTCTCTTTACCCCACACACTGCCTCACATACTGCACAGATTTCTTCTGTGAATATCTTGGACACACCTACCATGTCCCCCATCTTCTCCAAATCATATTTACCCAATCGCTCCTCAACTTCTCCCTTATACTCTGCCTTTTTTCCATCCTCTTGTAACCTGTCCACTCTCTTTGTATGAACTACTTCCTCCTGTCCTTCCCTTCTCCTCCTCCTCTTCCATTTCATTTGAACATTGACTTTCACTGCCACAATGTGTTGGTAAGAAAGTCCACTCCCCCAACCTCTAAATGCTCTTGCATCCATTACACACCTTCTCATTCTATTATCCACACACACATAATCAATCATTGCCTTCCATTCATTCAGTTCACCACCCACCCTTCTCATCACTCGCCATGTATACCTGTGCATCATTTTGTTTCTGAAGACAGTATTGGCTATCACCAACCCCCTCCTGGCATGAATGTCCACTAGAGCACTGCCATTCTCATTCACTTCTGCAGGCACACCCCACTCCCCAGTACTCCATCCACCTTCGCATTCCCTACTTTCCCATTCATATCTTCAATCAAAAACACGCTCTCACTCCATTCAAACATTTCCATGCATGCTTCCACATTTGTCCAGAACTCTTCTTTCACTCTACTTGCATGATCTTGTGTTGGCGCATACACACACACACACACACACACTATCGCCCATTGTTGTAGTCCAACATTCAATCGTACCCACGCAATCCTGGACCTGAAGGATCAATACTCTCTTACATTCTCCTTCCATCTCTTACACACAATACACACTCATTCTTTGACCTCTCATTCTCACCTATTCCTGCACATATACCCCATCCATACTCCCATTCTCTCACGGTCTCACCTTTCCATTTTGTCTCCGTTATTCCACATATGTATACTTTTGTATCCTCAAGCACCTAGACAATCTCTCTCAACTCATCTTTCACACCCCTTACATTCCATGTCGCAATCCATACCATGTCCTTTGTTTGGTCCTTAGTTGTCACCTGTTGGTCAGTCCTGGTCCGAGGCTTCTTGTTCATATTTTTAGTTAGTTGTTTTCCGGGAAGGGTCACTAACCCTCTGCCAATCTACCTGTTATCCCATAGGGAACATGTGTTGGTTGGACATGAGGTTACTGCCCAGTGCTGTAAATAATTTCCTGGTTTACTGGAAATCACTTAGCTTGCCACTCAATGTACAGCTACCCTAAAATGGAGTACTGCTACACTAAGTGGGTGGATGATGGGTGCCCCCACCTACTACTGTACAATATTTCCTTCCAAATCATCGGTTCACCAATTAATGCTCAAGATTTACTTCTTTTGTTTATCTTTCCATGTTTTTACGGTGGTGGTTCAATCGGTAGAGAGGTGGCCAGCAGTCCTAACGGACCAAGGTTCAAATCCCCGCTGGGGTAAGGAACAGTTTAAGGATCTGAATTTCATTAAATCAGGCTTTACTGGTCTACCAGAAGACCCACCGACATATCGTAACAATACACCCGCTGATACCAATACACCAGTCCCGTATGAGACAGCCCTAGCATGTATTCAATATGGATGATGGGTGTTAGCGCCGGTGGTGACGTGTAGAAGGTGTATCGTATGTAGGAGGACTGATGGGCCTTGATAGCAGGCTGTGAAGCATATGTCCAGAGTTGGACACACACACACACACACACACACACACACACACACACACACACACACACACACACACACACACACACACACAGTGAGTGGCACCCTCAGCGAGAAGACGTGTTTCAAACCGCCTCTACAAACCCTAAGTAGTTTTCAGGAATTGTCCTGTCTCCAGTCTTGTTAATAATTTTAAGTATTGCAAGTTATTATAGTCTATCAAAAATGTAAAGAACAGTTGTCATTAAGTATACATGAATGTTTTTATAGGAATTTTGGGAACAGCTGTTCAGTTTAGTACCGTAACCGACCTTAAAGATGGCCAACCTTGTAAACACTCGAGAACCGGAATTCCCAGGATTTGACAGTGAAACAAATGTAATGGACCTGGTTAAAACACTGATTATGAGAATTAGTGGTCTAGAAAAGAAAGTGGAGGATCTAGTATCAAGAGACATGCCTGAAAAGACCGAAAATACTATACAGAGTTTGATCCAGGCCAATGAGACAGCGAACCAGGAGATCCAGAATTTAAAACGAGAAAATACTGAATTACGGAGAAAACTAGAAGAAAGCAGTAACCAAACAGAGAAGGTAAGTAGTGTGTTAGAAGAGCAAAAGGCAAAATGGGCACATGTGGAAGAAGAACAGAAAGAAGTAGTCAGTTTAAGGGAAATTATTCAGGAAGAAAGGGAAATGAACAAGAAAAAATGGAAGAAAATGTAGTGAAAATATTGAAGAAAAAAGAGAAAATAGTGAGAGAAACAGTAGAAAGGAACAGATGTGTGATAATATTTGGAAACAGGGAGGAAGAAGAAAAAGTTAGGTCTGTGAGACTCGAGAGAGACTCAAATCAGGTGAGGCAAATATTGGACAAGATCGATCCCGAAGGAAACAAGTGGGAAAAAGAAATTGAGGAAGTAAGGAGGATAGGGCCATATAAGAAAGGGGAAGCAAGACCAATGAGAGTTAAGATGTCTTCAGAAAGTGTTGTAAATGACATACTTAAGGTGACCTGGAAACTAAGTAAAGAGGCAGGAATGGAAAATATTATAGTAAGAAAAGACTTGAATGAAGAAGAAAGAGAAGTCTTAAAATCTTTGAAGGACCAAGTAAAGGAAAAAAATGACAGGAGGACAGAGGAAGAACGTAAAACTTTTTTTTGGAGAGTGATGGATATGAAAGCAAGGAAGTGGTATGTGAAGAACTAGACGTGAAGGAAACAAAGGGGATGGATATGAATATGAGAAAGAGAAGAACGAGTAAAGATAACAACAGTGCAGCAAATCTGAGCATCATGTATAGTAACGTAGATGGATTAATATCTAAGAAAGGGGAAATTGGAGACTACTTAAATGAAAATAAACCTGAAATTGTTTGCCTAGTAGAGACTAAATTGCCCCGAGATGTCGATATAAAATTATTTGGCTGGAATAATTATAAGATTTGGAGGAGGGACAGAGAAGGCAAATTTGGGGGAGGAATAGTGATATTAACCCATAATGACCTAAGAGTAAAGAATATAGAAATTGAAAATACTAAGGCTGAACTTTTGGGAGTTGAAATAGAGGACAATTATGGAGAAAAAACGGATGTAATAGTTTTTTATATGCCCCCCAAAACTAGGGCATGGACGAAGGAAGATTACGAACAGTTAATAAGTGAATCCATTATTAGGCTAGAAATGTTAATTGAACGAAGAAATAGAATAATATTAATGGGAGATTTTAACTGTAGAGAAGTTGATTGGGAAAGTATGGATGCTGGGAACAATGAAGAATCATGGGGAAATAAATTAATGGAATTGATGATGGAAAACATGTTAACCCAGTTGATCAAAGAAAACACAAGAATTAGGGGTGTTGATGAACCATCCAGGCTTGACCTATTATTCACAAAGGACCCAAATGATGTGAGGAACATAACCTACCATTGCCCCTTTGGTAAAAGTGATCATCTGGTAATTGAGATGGATGTGGTAGGAGTGAGGGAAGGAGAAAGAGATGAAAAACACAGAGAAAATAGATACAATTATGGGAAGGCAGACTTTGCTTCCCTGAGAAACTTTTTCCAAAATGTAGAATGGAGTAAAATGAATATGATCACAAATGTTGATGAGAAATATGAGTTTTTGATAGAAGTATATAAAACAGGAGTTACTAAGTATGTCCCAAAATTTTCTGCAGCTATGGAAAGGAAGAAAGAATGGTTTAACAACAGATGTAGGATGGCACAAGAGGCAAGAAAAAAAGCATGGAAGAAAGTGAGAAGAAGGTATAGTGAAAGGGCCTGGGAGGAGTACAAGCAGGTTAGAAATGAATATGTAAGGATACGGAGAGAAGAGGAAAGGAAATACGAAAAAGATATTGTATCTAACTGTAAAAAAGAGCCAAAACTATTTTATAGGTTTGTAAATGGCAAAATGAAAGTTAAGGACAGTATAATACGACTGAGGGATGGAGATGAAACATACGAAAGAGAGGAAGACTTGTGTGAAATAATGAACAACAAGCTACAGTCAGTTTATGTATTGGAAGACGAATTTAGGGAGCCTGAAATGGAACCCAGGCTGACGAGAATGACCGAAATTACAGTTGACATGGATGAGGTGCTACAACTGATGAAGGATTTGGATGTGAGAAAAGCAATGGGACCAGATGGTGTGGCTGGATGGATCCTGAAGGAATGTGCCGACCAGTTAGTGTGGCCAGTTTATGTCATTATCAAAACCTCGCTTGAAAAGGGACAGTTACCTAAAGATTGGAAAAGAGCAAGTATTGTGCCAATCTTTAAGGGAGGAGATAGGGAGGATCCACTTAATTATAGACCTGTGTCACTTACTAGTATTGTTTGTAAAATCTGTGAGAAAGTTATTAGAAAAAGATGGATAAAGTATTTAGAAGAAAATGAAGTGATAACATCAAGACAGTTTGGTTTTAGGGAAGGAAGATCATGTATTACTAACCTACTAAGTTTCTACAGTAGGGTAACAGATGTCATACAGGAGAGAGAGGGATGGGCAGACTGTGTCTATCTGGATCTTAAGAAAGCATTTGACAGGGTACCCTATAAGAGACTACTGTGGAAGTTGAGGACATTTGGAGGGGTGCATGGGAAACTATTAAAGTGGATGGGAGATTATTTGATAGGAAGGCAGATGAGAACAGTAATAAGAGACAAGGTATCACAATGGAGAAATGTGACTAGTGGAGTACCCCAGGGCTCTGTCCTGGCCCCAGTAATGTTTTTGATATATGTAAATGATTTGCCAGAGGGTTTGAATAGTTACATGAGTATGTTTGCAGATGATGCTAAAATTATGAAACATATTAAATGTATTGATAGTTGTAAAGAACTGCAAGAGGACTTGGACAAAATACACAGCTGGAGCCAGACTTGGAAAATGGACTTTAATGCCAAGAAGTGTCATGTATTAGAAATGGGTATAAGTGAAAGAAGACCACACTGGACATATAAAATGGGCAATGAGATGATTAGTAAAAGAAAGGATGAGAAAGATTTGGGAGTGATTATTCGGGATGACTTGTCACCAGGAAACCATATAAACAAAATCATTGAGGGAACTTATAGATTACTGACCAACATGAGAGTGGCTTTTAATTATATGGATGAAGATATGTTGAGGGAGTTGATAGTGACCATGATAAGACCAAGACTAGAGTATGCGGCGGTGGTATGGTCACCTCATTTGAAGAAGCATATTGATAAACTAGAAAGGGTCCAACGGATGGCAACGAAGATGATACCGTGTTTAAGGGAACTCACCTACGAGGAGAGATTGGAAAAACTGAAGTTACCAACATTGCACGAGAGAAGGGAAAGAGGTGACTTGATCGCGATATTTAGAAATGTAAGAGAATTGGAAAGGGTGGATAGAGAGGATCTTTTTGTGTTGGATGATGGAAGAACAAGAGGTCATGGCTTCAAGTTGAGGAAAAGTAGATGTCTTAATGATCTCAAAAAGTTCAGTTTCCCGAATAGAAGCATAAGTATTTGGAATGACTTAGACGAAGAGGTGGTGCAGGCGAAAAACATTCATGTATTTAAAACTAGATTAGATGAATGTAGATATGGAGACGGGACAACACGAGCTTAGCTCAATTCCTGTATACTACAAATAGGTAAATACAAATAGGTAAATACACACACACACACACACACACACACACACACACACACACACACACA
>JAGKTI010006499.1:0-12874 GCA_018397915.1 Birgus latro
AGTGTAATTGTAAATGTGTACAAAGGGAAGGGTGATGCCCTGGAAAGGGGAAATTACAGAGGTATAAAGCTCTTAGATCAGATAATGAAAGTAATGGAGAGAGTTCTAGAAGGTATGATTAGAGAAAGAGTGAATATCAATGAGATGCAGTTTGGGTTTATGCCAGGCAGGGGGACCACTGATGCCATATTCATTGTTCGACAGCTTCAGGAAAAATATATTGGCAAGAAAAGGGAATTGTATTTTGTTTTTGTTGATTTGGAAAAGGCCTTTGACAGAGTCCCTAGAGAGGTGGTGAAGTGGGCAATGAGAAAGCTGGGGTTGGAAGAGTGGCTGGTTAGGGTGGTTATGGCCATGTACGTGGGTGCTCACACTCAGGTAAGGGTGAATGGAGCTTTGAGTGATGAGTTTCCCGTGAATGTTGGTGTGCATCAGGGGTCAGTTTTGAGTCCCTTGTTGTTTATCATGGTGCTTGAAGCCCTCTCACGTGACTTCAGAGATGGACTCCCATGGGAGATGTTGTATGCTGATGATTTGGTGCTGATTGCTGAGAATGAAGGGGAGGCTGAGGAAAGATTTAAGAAGTGGAGAGATGGTATGGGGCACAAGGGCTTAAGGGTAAATGCAGATAAAACAAAAGTGATGATATCTAGGGTTGGTGGCGGTACAATCAGAGGAGAGGGAGAGTGGCCATGTGCAGTTTGCCACATGGGTGTGGGAAGTAATTCCATCTTGTGCAGTGTTTGTGATAAGTGGGTGCACAAGAGATGTAGTGGTATTAGAGGTAGACTGCGAGATAATGCTGATTTCATGTGTGCGGTGTGTCGGGGAGAGCAGGCAGAGATTGTTAGGCGTGAGAGGGTTGAACTTGCAGGTGAGTCTCTTGAGTGTGTGGAGGAGTTTTGTTATTTGGGAGACATGTTATGTGCCGGAGGTGGGGCTGGAGTTAGCTCGGTTGCTAGAGTGAGAAGTGGTTGGAAGAAGTTCAGGGAGCTGTTGCCTCTCCTGACATTGAGAGGACTCTCCTTACGTGCTAAGGGGTCTTTGTATGCAGCATGTGTTAGGAGTGTGATGCTGTATGGTAGTGAGACCTGGGCAGTAAAGGAAGAAGATATTCGCAGGTTTAAACGTACAGAAATGACAATGATTAGGTGGATGTGCAGTGCGTCCCTGCGTGCAAGGCCTGGGGGGGCTGGGTTTACGATAGAAGAGTNGCCCTGGAAAGGGGAAATTACAGAGGTATAAAGCTCTTAGATCAGATAATGAAAGTAATGGAGAGAGTTCTAGAAGGTATGATTAGAGAAAGAGTGAATATCAATGAGATGCAGTTTGGGTTTATGCCAGGCAGGGGGACCACTGATGCCATATTCATTGTTCGACAGCTTCAGGAAAAATATATTGGCAAGAAAAGGGAATTGTATTTTGTTTTTGTTGATTTGGAAAAGGCCTTTGACAGAGTCCCTAGAGAGGTGGTGAAGTGGGCAATGAGAAAGCTAGGGTTGGAAGAGTGGCTGGTTAGGGTGGTTATGGCCATGTACGTGGGTGCTCACACTCAGGTAAGGGTGAATGGAGCTTTGAGTGATGAGTTTCCCGTGAATGTTGGTGTGCATCAGGGGTCAGTTTTGAGTCCCTTGTTGTTTATCATGGTGCTTGAAGCCCTCTCACGTGACTTCAGAGATGGACTCCCATGGGAGATGTTGTATGCTGATGATTTGGTGCTGATTGCTGAGAATGAAGGGGAGGCTGAGGAAAGATTTAAGAAGTGGAGAGATGGTATGGGGCACAAGGGCTTAAGGGTAAATGCAGATAAAACAAAAGTGATGATATCTAGGGTTGGTGGCGGTACAATCAGAGGAGGGGGAGAGTGGCCATGTGCAGTTTGCCACAAAGGTGTGGGAAGTAATTCCATCTTGTGCAGTGTCTGTGATAAGTGGGTGCACAAGAGATGTAGTGGTATTAGAGGTAGACTGCGAGATAATGCTGATTTCATGTGTGCGGTGTGTCGGGGAGAGCAGGAGGAGATTGTTAGGCGTGAGAGGGTTGAACTTGCAGGTGAGTCTCTTGAGTGTGTGGAGGAGTTTTGTTATTTGGGAGACATGTTAGGTGCCGGAGGTGGGGCTGGAGTTAGCTCGGTTGCTAGAGTGAGAAGTGGTTGGAAGAAGTTCAGGGAGCTGTTGCCTCTCCTGACATTGAGAGGACTCTCCTTACGTGCTAAGGGGTCTTTGTATGCAGCATGTGTTAGGAGTGTGATGCTGTATGGTAGTGAGACCTGGGCAGTAAAGGAAGAAGATATTCGCAGGTTCAAACGTACAGAAATGACAGTGATTAGGTGGATGTGCAGTGCGTCCCTGCGTGCAAGGCCTGGGGGGGCTGGGCTTACGATAGAAGAGTTGAGAGGTAGGATGGGACTGGAGTGTATTGGTGTTGTGATGAGGAGAGGTAGGCTGAGGTGGTTTGGACATGTGGAGAGGATGGGGGAGGATAATTGGGTACAGAGGGTGAGAGGTGTTAATATTGGGGGAGGGGTTGGGAGGGGTAGACCGAGAAAGACATGGGATGAGGTCATTAAATGTGACTTAAGGGTTAAGGGACTGAATAGGGAGGCTGCCAGAGATCAAGCAGCATGGAGAGCCGCCATTAGGTGACCAAGGCCGACACATGCAAGCATGTTGGAGCCTTCAAAAATGAGCGATGATGAATGAGTGATGATGTTCTTGGAGAGAACAGTTTGTGGGCCTGCGGCCCTTGGTTCCTACTTCCTTGCATATACAAAAAAAAAAAAAAAGGTAACCAATGGTGATGCATGCAAGCATGTTGGAGACTTAAAATGTGAGGCATGGGGGTTTAGGATTGCGATTGTAGAGTTGAGAGGAAGGATGAGACTTAAAAGTATTAGTGTTGTGATGCAAGGCCTGGGGGGGACTGGGTTTACGATGGAAGAGTTGAGAGGTAGGATGGGACTGGAGTGTATTGGTGTTGTGATGAGGAGATGTAGGCTGAGGTGTTTTGGACATGTGGAGAGGATGGGGGATGATAATTGGGTACAGAGGGTGAGAGGTGTTAATATTGGGAGAGGGATTGGGAGGGGTAGACCGAGAAAGACATGGGACGAGGTCATTAAGTGTGACTTAAGGGTTAAGGGACTGAACAGGGAGGCTGCCAGGGATCGAGCAGCGTGGAGAGCCGCCATTAGGTGACCAAGGCCGACGCATGCAAGCATGTTGGAGCCTTCAAAAACGATGAGGAGGGGTTGATTTTTTTTTTTTTTTTTTTTTTTTTTTTTTTTTTTTTTTTTTTTTTTGGTGTCCGACTCTGGGCATAGGCTTCACAGCCTGCTATCAAGGCCCAGCAGTCCTCCTACATACTATACACCACTACATGTCACCACTTCAGCTCTAACACCCACCGTCCATATTGAATACATGCTAGGGCTGTCTCATTCAGGACTGGTGTATTGGTATTAGTGGGGATATTTTTACGACATGTCGGCGGGTCTTCAGGTAGATCAGTAAAGCCTGATTTAATGATATTCAAATCCTTAAACTGTTCCCTGGTCCAGCGGGGATTTGAATCTGGGTCCATCGGGACTGCAGGCCACCTCTCTACCCATTGTGCCACCGCTGAGATGATTCTGGCATGTTTACAGGATTAAGGATGACAACTGGGAGCATAAGATGAGGGGTGTGAACATCGGGGGTAGGGATGTGAGAGGCAGACCTGGGATAAGAGCATAGAGTAGGACCTTGGGGACAAGGGACTGAAAAGGGAGGCTGCCAGAGATTGAGCAGTGTGGAGTGCCACCATTAGGTAACCAATGGTGATGCATGCAAGCATGTTGGAGTCTTAAAATTATAAATATCGGTGTTTAAATGATAATATCATTGTTTGATAATAAATCTATAAAGTGGCTGGTACTGTAACTATGGTAATGAGAGTGAAGACAACAAAATAATCAGTTGCACAGACTTAACCAATACAACAGGTTATTAAATTCTCAGATTAGAAAAAATGTACCTTTCTGTGTGGGGGGGGGTAGTATTTTTGTAAGCTCTTATTACTGGGGAATAAGATACATAAGAATTCATGCTGATGCTTTGGGACACTGTGAAGGGTTGACAGATAATCTGTATCTATTGCCAGATGCCTTAATCCCATAAGGGATGGTCATAAACAAATTGCCTCCTTGTCGCCCATTCTCCCGCCCTGCTCCTAGCTCACACCCCTTCTCTCATATACCTCTCCACTCCATCCCTCCATCTCATCCTTGGCCTCCCTCTCCCTCCTCCACCTTACTTACATACACTCTTCTTTTTAGTCTCTCGCTCTCCATCCTCTCCACATGGCCAAACACCCCAGTGTATTTCTCCTAATACGTTCTGTCACATCCTCATTCACACCACAATGCTCCTTCACTTCTTCATGTGTCAGTCTGTCTATCCATGTAACTCCACATGCTCCTCTCAAATAATGCAATTCCTCTGCTCACATTCTTGACTTGTGTCCTTCCAGCAAGGTTCAAGCTTCACTTCCATATGTTAGAGTTGGTATCACAGTGCTATCATGCAGTGGCTTTTTTACTTCCATGCTCACTTTCCTCTTTTTTATCACTGCTTTTAAAGAACCAGCAAATTTTCTTCTCTGTTGTACCTTTTCAAGCACTTCACCCCCCAAACTTCCATCCATACTCATCACACTACCCCTGTACTTAAATGCACTCACATTTCCCATTTCCTCATCATCCAACCTCACTGTACATCCTGGGACTTAATTTCTCTCCAAGACCATAACTTTACTTTTCCTTACATTCACCTTCAGATTCTGTTTCTTAAACACTGTTCCAGACTCATTCACCAAGCCTTGCAGCTCCCCTTCTTCTTCAATTAATGATACGGTATCATCTGCAAACAACTTGTACAGGGAGTTTTCAAACATTGCCTGCACTCATTGAAGCTGCTTCATCATCCACTGCGCTACCTTGTATCTCATTTATAACCCCATCCATATACGGATTGAACAGCCTTGGTGACATGACACAAACGTGTTTTAATCCAGCATTCAAATAGAAAAATCCACTACCCCCAAACTCATTCACCAAGCCTTGTAGCTCCCCTCCGTCTTCACTTATCAACACAGTATCATCTGCAAACAGCAGTACAGGGAGTCTCCACACACTGCCTTCTTTCACTAGGGCCGCTCCAACATCCACTGCCCTACCTTGTATCTCTCTTATATCCCCACCCATATACAGATTGAACAACCATGGAGGTAATGGCACATCCCTGTTTCAATGCAACCTTCAAATAGAAAAATTCACTCAGTTCACTAGCAACGCGCTCTGCAGCCTTAGCATCCTCGTACATATTCTTCACTGCTTTCATCAACATCCCGTTTACTCCGTACATTTATAATATTTCCCACAATCCTTGTATATCCATCCAGTCATATGCTTTCCCCAAATCCATGATGGCTGCATACAATTTCTTTCTCTTCTTTAGAAACTTTTCCACTGAAGACCTGTGAATGAATATCTGATGTGTGAAACCTCTTCCCTTCTTAAAACCTCCCTGTTCTTCTCCAACTGATTCCTCTGTTATTTCTCTAACTGTCAGTAGTATCCTACCATATACTTTTCGTATCACACTATGAAGATAAGTGCCCCTGTGATTACCACACACTTCTTTTTGCCATTTGCCTTTGTAGAGGGGAATAACTATATCTGAGTTCCAATCCCCTGGGACTTTACCTTCCTCCCATGCCCATCTGCACATCTTCCACATCCATTCTACTACTATCTCATCCCCATGGTGCAACATTTCACCATACACTCCATCAATTCCTGGGGGTTTCCCCATTTTGTTCCTACATCCATTTACACCTTCTCATTTTAGCATCCACACACTCATAATCAGTCATTGCCTTCCATTTGTTCAGTTCACCACCCACCCTTCTCATCACTCGCCATGTATACCGGTAGATCATTTTGTGTCTAAAGAGGGTATTGGCTATCACCAACCCCCTCCCTGCAGAAATGTCCACTAGAGCACTTCCATTCTCATCCATTTCTGCAGGCACACCCCACTCACCAAGTACTCCATCCTCCTTCACATTCCCTACTTTTCCCTTCATATCTCCAATCAAAAACACTCTCTTATTCCTTTAATACTCTTCTAGGCATGCTTCCACATTTGCCTAGAACTCTTCTTTCACTCTACTTGCACAGTCTTGCATTGGCGCATATGCATATGTAATTGCCCACATTTGTAGTCCTACTTTCAGTCTCACTCACACAGTCCATGAGCCAACTGATCCATACTCTCCTAAATTCCCCATCCATCTCTTGCACATAACAATACATACTCCTTCTTTTGCCCTCTCATTCTCACCTACTCTCGCACATATACCCCATCCGAACTCCCACTCTCACCTCTTCATTCAGTCTCAGTTATTCCACATATGTCCACTTTTGCATCCTCAAGCACCTGGACAATCTCTTTCACCTCATCATTTGCACCCTTTACCTACCATGTCGCAATCCATACCATGTCCTTTGTTCGGTCATTAGTTGTCACCTGTTGGTCAGTCCTGGTCCGAGGCTTCTTGTTTGTATTTTTAGTTGTTTTCTGGGGAGGGGCACTAACCCTTCGCCAACCTACTTACTGCCACGTAGGGAACACGTGTTGGTTGGTTGTAAAGTTTATGTCCAGCATTGTAAATGATTTCATGGTTTACAGGAAATCATTTGGCTTGCCACCCAATGTAGAGCTACCCCGAAATAGAGTACTGCTACACTAAGTGGATGGATGACGGTCGACCCCACCAATGACATTGATAGATAACCACTTAGTTAAAATTGAAGCTGCAGGGATCATAGGGAGGGGGGAGAAATTATGGATTTTTGACATTTGCGGCAGAGTCTAAAGTGACCCATTTATAGTTAAGGGCCTTTATTTTCACAAGCTATGACACCAGATGGTTTAGTGGGTAATTAAGGCGCTCCAGTTGGATTGAGCCATTGCAGATTTATATCCAAGGGGTGGTTGGGGTTTATTGCTCACATAATGCCACTCAGGGATGAAATGAGGCTGGTCACTCTCATCTTAAATGTCAGGACCAACTTGCCTAGCCCCAGGCTCTTACACTCCTCATGGGGCAACACAGGATTAGATGATGATGATGATGTAAGGTTAGGTAGTGGTGACCTTCTTCCACTCAGTGTAGCACTGCCTGCCTCTTCACCTTTTATCATTCAGTTTCTGTCTGCCTTCCCCACTTCATATATCTCTCCTTTTTCCCTTCCTCTTTTTATTACTCTTCTTTCCTTTTCAGGTGGCTTTACATAGAGTGACAAGTCTAATGGTTTTCTGTAAGCCAGGAAACACTGGGTGGTAACCATATAACCAACCCATACGTGTCAGCAAGTGGATTGGCAGAGGGTTAGTGCTTCTCCCCATAAAACAGCTAAATTAAAGACAAATGGCCACCCTTTACGGGATTTTGGCATCTGGTTATAGATAGATAGATGATGCTTCACCCTGTTCAGAACTTTAACTAACCAATTTGTCAGGCATGCTAGCCCTACTAATGTGATCCTTTCAAATGTTGAGGGATGACAGTCTTCAGTTCCATCACATATCAGAATATGGTACTATTCATTAGTGGGAATAAGGTGACATTATTATCATTAAGTTTTTAAAATCAAGAATAGCAAGAAATATGAAATAAAGTACAAATACATAAGTACAGTATCTCATCCAGACTTACCCAGATGAAAGCAATAACAAGCTTGATGGCTGATTTGATTTTAGTGGAGCATAGACTTTCTTACATATTTGCAAAATTTGTCTTTCCAGATTGACAGTTTTTCTGCACTAGTGAAGTGGAATGAAGTTGACAGTAAAAGTACATATTTATAGGCATCATAACATAAAATACAGGGTTTCACCTCGTAAGAAATACATTAAACCCATAGTTAGCTAACATGGTATGTACACCATATCAACTTAGCTTCACTTTTCTGGCTTTAATAACCCCTCCAGTGGATGCCAGCAAATGAAAAATATTTCATTTATACCAGACAGTTAACCACTGTCCATCACATGGGTTACACCTTGTTAAGACCCTGTTTAACTGTTTGACTGCTAGAATTTCTCTTGGCCAAACAGAATCATCGGGTATTACCGTAAATAAAATTCCTAGACAGTATTGTCATAGCAGAGGGTGTGGCCATGTGCAGTATGTCACAAGGGTGTGGAAGTAACTCCATCTTGTGCTGTGTTTGTGATAAGTTCCTGCATAAGAGATACAGTATGCAGGCCCTGGCCTTTGGTTCCTTCTTCCTTGCATAAAAAAAAAAAAAAAAGAGGTAGGCTATGAAACAATGCTGTTTTCATGTGTGGAGTGTGAGAGGAGAGCATGTAGAGACAGAGAGGTGGGAAGCAATTGACCTTGCTGGGGATGCGCTTGAGTGTGTGGAGTTTTGTTATTTGGGGAACATGATATGTGCTGCTGGTGGGATTGGAGCTAGCTCTGTGGCTAGGGTAAGGAGTGGTTGGAAGAAGTTCAGGGAGCTGTTGCCTCTCCTGACATTGAGAGGGCTCTCCTTCAATGCCAAGGGGCCCTTATACGCAGCATGTGTTATGAGTGTAATACTAAATGGTAGTGAGACCCTATGCAGCAAAGGAAGAGGATATTTGTAGGCTCAAGTGTATAGAGATTACAGTATAATGATTAGAGTAGATGTGTTGAGCATCCTTGAATTGATATTCTTTGGGGGTTAGGATTGTGAATGAAATGAGAGGAAGTATGGGACTTGAATGTGTTATTATTGTGATGAGAATGAGTAGACTGAGATCGTTTGGGCAAAAGGAGAGGATGGAGGATGACAACTGGGTGCAGAGCAGAAGAGATGTGAACGTTAGGGAGATGGTTACAAGAGACAGACTTAAAAAAAAACTGGGACGAGGTCATAGATTATGACCTTAAGGATAAGTGACTGAATAGAGAGGCTGCTAGAGATTGAGCAGTGTCAAGGGCCACCATTTGATGACCAAGGCTGACACATGTATGCATGCAATAAGATCTGTAAATGAACAAATTGTAGTAGAGAAGGGGTTACTCAAGATAGATTTTTCAAGATGTTGTTTAAGCCTTTGACTGCTGGGATTTCTCCTAGCTGAACGAAATCTTGTTTCGGCCTAAATGAAATGTCTATCCATCCATCCATCATCAAGTCCCTTTTTGCATTATTCAGTCCTTATTAGTTGACAAAATCTTATAGTTTTAGCCTAAATGAAATGCCCATCCATTGCTCCATCATTCAGTTCATTTTTGCATCATTCAATCCTTTTATTAGTTATCAGAATCTTATAGTTTTAGTGTAATGAAATGCCCATGCATCCCTCCATCATCTAGCTCTTCTTTGCATCATCCAATCCTGTATTAGTTAACAAAATCCTATAGGTTTAACCTAAATGAAATGCTCATCTATCCATTCATTATCCATTCCATTTTTGGCCCATCAGGTGTGTAGGGGCTTGGGGCTAGGCTGCTCAGTCTTGACATTTAAGGCAAGGGTGACCAACCTCCATCATTATGTGAGGGATAAACTCCAACCACCCCATGAGATGGAAACCTATACAGGCTTCATCTGGTTGGAGAGCCTTAACCCATTAATAAAATAGAGTACCTCAGGGCAGCAAATGGGTTAAAGGGTCTGTAGCATACCACATGTGAGTTGTGTAAATATAATTATTTGAGAATTCAGACTTCTGTGAAAACTGGATGACCTGCAGTACTTTACTGAGCTGCAGTACTTTGTGTACTACACTTAATTTTGTATAATTTGTAAAGGCTTCAACATGCTTGCATGCATTGGCCTTTGTCACCTAATGGCAGCTCTCCATGTCCCTCAATTTCTGGTAGCCTCCCTGTTCAGTCCCTTATCCTTGAGGGATAGTTTTTTTTTTTTTTTTTTTTTTTTTTTTTTTTTTAAATAAGTAATCTGCTTTGCAACCCAACCATCCACCTTCCATACCCAGTCGTCATCCTCCATTCTCACAGCATGCCCAAACCATCTCGAATTACTCCTCATTACAGCACCAAAGCATTCATGTCCCATTATTCCTCTCAGCTCTTCAGTTGTAATGTTAGCCCCCGAGGCCTTGCAATCAAGGACACACTACACATCCATCTAATCATTGTCATTTCTGTACATTTGAGCCTACGAATAGTCTCTTCCTCTAATGCTAAGGTCTCACCACCATGTAGCATTACATCCCTAACTATCTGTCTATCTATTGCCAGACACCACAATCCCGTAAGGGGTGGCCATTTGACTTTGAGTTATTTTTTTTTACGGGGAGGGGCACTAACCCTCCACCAACCCACTTGTTGACACGTAGGGAGCACGTATGGTTTGGTTATATGGCTACCACCCAGCGTTGTAAATGGTTTCTTGGCTTACAGGAAACCATTTGGCTTGTCACTCAATGTAATGCCACCTGTAAAAGAAAGAAAAGCAGTAAGAAGTGACAGGAAATATAGGAGAAATAGGAAGAAAGGAGGGCAGGCACAGAAAAAGAATGATAAAGGCTAAGGAAGAAGTAGGCAGCACTACATCAAGTGAGTGAATGATGGTCGCCACCACCTACCACTAAACACCCCTAACACATGCTGCATACAAGGATCCCTTAGCATGGAGGGAGAGCCCTCTCATTGTAAGGAGAGGCAACAGCTCCCTGAATTTCCTCCAACCACTCCTTACCAAGTATGAGAGCTAGCTCCAGCCCCACCTCCAGCATATAATATGTCCTTCAGATAACAAAGCTTCTCCATGCACTCAAGAGACTCCAGCAAGATGAATCTTGTCACACAAGTCAGTCACTGCAAGCTCTCCCCAGCACACCGCACACATGAAGTCCGCATTATTTCACCACCTACCTCTAATACAGCACCACTACTGTAATGCATCCACTTATCACGAACACTTGTGCTTAATTAATGCTGTAATAACTTTTGTCTGTATATATACGAGGTCTGTTCAGAAAGTATCTGACCTTTGGCTCTGAAAAAATAGAAAGCTAATCTGTTGAGCTAGGACACTAATTCATCTTAAATTAGGCCTCCTCTGACTAGACATATGTAGCCCAGTGTTCCACTCCCTGAAACATTTTTCAAAGTCTGTTTTCGGTATCTCCTGCTGGTGCTTCATTGCATTCGCCATGATCTCTTCTCTCGGATGAACATTTCTAGGACATGCTGGAGTGTCCAAATCGCAATCCGGACTTTCTGAAGACCGTTATCACTGGAGATGAGACTTGGATGTACAGTTACGACCCAGAAACCAAAGCACAGTCATCCCAGTGGAAGCATGCAGGGGCGCCTCAGCCAGAAAAAGCACGACAGGTCTGCAGCAGGTTGAAATGCACTCGCACGTCTCTTTCGATTACTGTGGTGTTATGCATTATGAATGCATACCAGAAGGTCAAACTGTCAACAAACATTACTACTTCAATGTTATCCATTGTGTTTGTGACACAGTTTGGTGGAAGAGGCCAGACCTTTGGAAAGTAGCATGTTGGAAACTGCACCATGACAATGCCCCTGCCCATTCTTCTCAACCGATTCAGAAATTTTTGGCCAAGCTTAACATCCTTCAGTTCCAACAGGCTCCCTGCTCACCGGATATGGCTCCATGCAACTTTTGGTTATTCCTCAAGCTCAAAACTCCACTGAAGGGTTCCCGATTTGAGACGAGAAGAGATCACAATGAACGTCATGAAGCACCTACAAGAGATCCTGGAAACCGACTATGAAATGTTCCAGGTAGTGAAAGGAATGCTGGGCTGTGTGTCAGAGGGAGTCTACTTTGAGGAGGATTAGTGTCCTAGCTCAACTGATTAGCTATATATTTAGTTTAGAGCCTAAGGTTGGATAGTTTCTAAATAGACCTCATATGTGATTCTACTCTCCCACACTGATATGTACAGTTTCATGTCAGCATACGTTAGCTGCAGATATCAACAGTTGTCAGTGCACAGTATAATGAGTTAGGTGTCTCATTGCGAGAAACTTATGTGAAGTTCTAACATTATTTTTTCTTAAAAAACATTTATCAGCTAACTTGGTAACAGTTTTTGTGAAGTGCTAACATAAATAATTTTTTTTTTCAAAAGCTGAATGACTTAACGTATTGCATTTAATTAAGAAAAGTCAGTTAAATGCATCACAGTTCAGTTCCATAATACTGTTAACGTTGGTGCCTGGGAAGTAAATGCGTTACTTTCTTTATTCTAGCGGTCGAGGACGTGTGTCGTTGCGAAAGAGATACTGACGAGTCAGAAGACACCGGGACATATGCCAGAGGTAAATAGGGATGGAATACTGAGGCAGTTTTCATGTCATAGTTAAATTATTACATGATGGAAGAGCCAGATCAGGGTAGGAGTAGTGGGCATATTGATTCCCTGTAATTCATAAAAGGAAGCAAAGCTTTGAAAGGAGTGAAAACGGGTATGGTAGCAGGTGATGATGGTCTTGCCTTTAATCTGCTAAGAATACAAGTAACTTTGCTTGAAACAGATTACCAAAACTTTAAAAAATTTTAAAGCCAAAACTGTAACCCTGATTATTAGAAAAATGCATTTACTATACTTCATCGTCATCATTCTGATCTTCCCGCTTGCATATGGGAGAGGTAGGATCTAGAAGCAAGGTTAGAGAAGGTGCAGAAGTGGGAGAACTGTCAACAGCATTTCCAGTGAAACTGCCAGGACAATCATTCACTTATCATTCAAGCCCCCAAATCCTGGCTCTACCACACAAACAAGCCAAAAGCCAAAACCTGTAGATATATACAGTATACAGTGTACATATG
>JAGKTI010006499.1:22820-40467 GCA_018397915.1 Birgus latro
GCAGCAAATTGCCAAGTGTCCTAAATACATGTTTACTCAAGCAAGTGTACCTCATTGTTAAGTGACATGGTGTGATGCAGCTAGTGTTAGACTATAGCTCAAAGTCACAATTACACAGCACTCTTATCACGATCACGCCACACTGGATAGTTGGTGCGCTGTTTAAAAAAGTTCAGTTTCTTTTTTGGCAGACATCATATAACCAAATAGCAGGGCGATAGGAAGTTAAGGGTGCCCCGGTTTAACTGCATGGAGGGAGACAAATGCAGCATCCATCCAGGAACCAAACCTTCACACTTCTCTGTGGTTTGCTGTGGTGAGGTAGTGTCTGCTGCAAAGGAACACTGGTCCACTGTACGGAAAGGCCCTTCAGGGGCAATAGGTTGCCTATGGTTGATAGGTCGCCCAGCCAGACAGACCAGGGTTATTCAGCAACTCTTTTCTTGGTTGGAGAAAAGTTAATGATGATGATGATGATATGCTGTATTTTATTCTAGCTTATGGTGGTAAGTGGGGGCACCCCCCATCCACTCACTCGATGTAGTGCTGCTCGGGTGGCTGCCCTTTCCTCTCTTCCATCTTTCCTTCCTTTCTCTCATGTTGTTCTTTCCTTCATTCTTTCCTCTTCCTTCTGTCCATGGATGACTCTACACTGAGCGACAAGCCAAATGGTTTCCTGTACACCAGGAACCATTTACTATGCCAGTGGTAACTGTTTAACCAAACTATGGCGCCTGTGGTTTATTGGGCAGTTAAGGCGCTCCAGCCAGATTGAGCCTGTATTGGTTCATATCCAAGGGGTGGTTGGGGTTTATTGCATATGTAATTCCTCCCAGGGATGAGTGAGGCTGGTCACTTTCATTTAAAATATCAGGACCAACTTGCTTAGCCCCAGCTCCTGTGCTTCTCATGGGGTAACACAGGGTTAGATGATGGATGTATGTATGTATTCCAGCCTATATCAGATTGTTATATTCAGCTGAGGGAAGACCCCCATTGTGAATCCTCACCCTCATCATATTTAACACCTTGCTACATCATGAGAACTTCCTGTCAGGGAATTTTTACAACAAAACTGTCTCATAGCTATAATACATTGCTTGTGCACATTTCTCACACTGCCACTCAGCATCTTTCTTATGTGCCTTGAATATGCTGTTCATCTTTTTCTTTCAGTGTACAGTAGGGTTATGACAAATCTCAAATTTATTAGCCTGGGGTTCTAAACGATGAACTTTTACCTAAAACTCACAAAAATGACTTTGATTTTGCCAGACCTTGAAAAAACCTCCCGCACCTAAGACAGTTTCATATTTCACATTAAAACACCTAACTTCTCAAACACTCTTTATTATAACATGTCAGTTTTACATACAATACACATGAGGAATACAAGAAAATGAGTACATATAGCATTTGTAGTGTTTTTAATAGTTTTTTTCAGATTTGTGTATTAGTGTTAATAAATTTGCTGTTAAGATATTTGTCTGTTTTGCAAGTAGAACGAACCTCCTCCATCAACTTTACAGCTCTCTCAGCTACTATGTTGGAGCGAGGCACATCAAGCACTGATGGTTCCTTTTTCCAGTGGGTAGAGAAGCATTTCACAGCTTTGGGACACTTAACTTTGGATATTGCTGACAACAGGTCTTCATAATCAGTCTCTGAATAGTGTTGGTTAGAAAACCAGGCCCGCGACCATGTAGTTGCAATGAAATCGCAAGTAACCCCCAGCTGTTCTCGCCAATTAGGAAGAAGGAAAAATGCAATAAGTGCAAAAATTCCTCGTGAGTTCCACCTGGCACTGTGAAGTGATGGCAGCTTGTGCCATTTGATGTGAGGCTATTTTTCCTCCGTTTTGTAAAACTTGTATGCTTCACAAAGCTCAAAAAGGAATTTAAAATCATCTCTCCAGCCAAGGTTCTCATACTCTGGTATCACTTCTGTTCCCATATATGCATTTTGCAAATCATCATACTGTTCCACTGCTGATTTTGACATTTTACTTTGCAAGGACATATTTCCAAAAAGCAGCACTCAACAGCAAATTTTCCACAGCAATACTGCAAAGAAAGCAATATTGTATGAATGATGTGATTTGAACAACTATACAGTATACATTTACACAGTTTTAAACATCAAATCGGTTTGGTTAAGCTGCTTGTTGCAAGTCCTAAAGCAGTCTGGCTGCAATGGACGACAAATGCAGTCCTTTTAAAATTCAACAATTTAATAATACAAAACAACAATAGCAATTACAGTACAACTAATATTGAGATCCCTTACAAATAATATGCAGTGCACTGTTAATGTCAGCGTGACCCACTTATAATGTAAACAATAGAAATGAGTTCACAGATTTAACACTAAAGGGCCACTGATCAAACAATTTTATCTATTTTACCTTTGTTTTTATATTTCTTTTAATTATTGTTTAATAATATATTTTAGCAATATTCATTCGTATATATTTCCTTGTTATTTCTTGATACTTGTTAATTCTTTTCTTGTTACGTTATTTTGTAAATAGTATTTTGTATTCTCATGTATTTTTAAAAATGATATGGTGCTAGGTGCGGGAAGTTTTTTCATGATCCAATGAAATGAACTTCATAAAAGTGATCTATGGGTAAAAGTTCATCAAATGCAACATCAGGAAAATGAAAGTTTTGACAAAAGTTTTTTAGTCATAACCCTAGTGTACAGCCTTCTTCCATCAGGAGAAGACTACTGCAGTATGAGTTTTTGTACCTTAGAGTTTGAAAATAATTGAGTCTGTTATGGTGGAATGAGTGAACAGACTGTTTGTTGATGCCACAAATATAAGATTGAAGATGGAATAGCATGAAAAGGAGGTGTTGGGACTGACAAACCCCTATACACAAGGAAATTGAAATTGAAATACTGTAGTTAATGACTCAGAAAATAATAAGAAGGAAGAACTCTGGTTGAGAGTGCTGAAGAAGTGCTCCTTTAAACTGAAAGATATCTACTTTTATCTTATGTTGTGGTATTGATGTGTGTAAGTATACATGTACAGAGTTTAGTAAATGTAAGAATAAGCAACTAGTTTGTATTAGTTAGAAATAATTCATTTTGCTCTAATATGATTTGGGTTCCTACTTATCTGTGGGTATTAGAAATGTGTTGATTTTAAGGCTTATTTTGTTTCACAGGTATATAGACCGTATATTAAGAAGGCAACGGAGTAGCTGATTTTCTATGCCCCCCACCCCTGAATATGATTGAGGTATTTAACTAACATAATATATTTGTCCTTCCAAGGTGAACGCTGGGATACAAAGAAGGTGTGCAATATCTGTGGGAAAGTGCTCTCCCGTGGTGACAAACTGAAGAATCACATCCGAACACACACAAACAATTTCCCTTTTCATTGTGATACCTGTGGCCAAGGGTTCCTGCGTTCTGAGGGACTGCGTGTGCACAATAGAATCCACACAGGAGAGCGGCCATATGTGTGCATCATCTGTGGCAAAGCTTACACCAGGAAAGATAAGCTTACCAGACATGCTATTGTGCACACAGGTGAAAGACCATTTGTATGCCAACACTGTGGCAAGTCATTTACCCGAAAGGACAAGATGCAACGGCACGAAATGATTCATAAGGTGGACAAGCCATTTACGTGTGTGCCATGTAACCTGGAGTTTGTGCGACAGGAGACATTTAATGCACATATGGAGAGGAAACATCCCGAACGTCTACCCTACACTGTGGTTCAGCATTCTCGTGCCAACAGCCCCGGCTATCACCCTCAGGGCCTCAACCTCTCTGAGAACAAAACCACCAGTAGCACCAGCAAGCCAACATTGACCAGTTCAAAACTCTCCAGCAGCTCATCTACAGCAGGCAGCTCCCAGACTTCCCTAGCCAGTAGTAGCAGCTCCCTTCCAAGTGGTTCATCCCTCCTCAGCAGTTCCTCACTTCTCTCTGGCACCTCACTCCTCACTAGCTCAGCCCTGGCTGGTGGCATGGCACTGCATGGCGGCAGTGTCGTGCACCACCACCTCTCTTGAGACTCCCAGTAGCATGTCTCTGCCTGTATCGTAAGGAGGGACGCCAAACCATTAATGTAAGATGTGGATACTTTGATAGTGAGGGGTAATTGTAATGATGTATACATAGGTTCCCTTTATTTGACTTATACATTAGGCTGGTAGGTCACTATTATTAGAACAGCTGGAATATTGATACAGTTGGAGTATTAGAACACATAACAGCCATTGTAGCTGTTTACAGTATTCCTTTTCTGACACTTTGCTGATGTGATTTTTGACATCTACACTGTGACATGTAACCATATCTTGAATGCAGCCATTAACCCGTACCATCCCAGGGATTTTTGCAATTTTATACTCGCCCAATCTCGGACCAAAAACGGGGAAAAAAATTATTGCATAAAACAATCCAAAAGGATATTTAAATTAAAAAAAAAAGGACTCCTTATAGGAGAAATAAGAGCAGGATCGCCGTCTGTCGTGTTTTTAGCCCAGTTTTCCAAGCTGCGAGCAACGTTTTCCCACCCAGCTGGGAGGGATGAGAGAGAATGGGATAGGACGATAGGGGATTCCTCACTCTCAATATCCTCCTCCACTGGCTCATATTCCTCCCCAGAAGAGTCATCCAGGTCCTCCTCTTCTGGAGAATCACTAAATGAAGGGACAGAAAGGTCCATATGAATATTTCAACAGCCTTCTCCAGCCCAGTGAGTCGGAAAAAATGGCGTGATTTTCTCGACATTCTGATGCTATGACAAACAGTGCCACATTGATGTTACCCACCCATGCAGAACCAAACTCATTGATACAAGTGTTTGTGCGCAGTGTTGCCAATACGTTAAGCTACTCGTTAGCAAAAAATTAGCTAGACTGAAGCAGTTTGAGATGTGTTGCAGCGCTCGAATGTAGCTGTCAGCACCATCACGTTGGTGGGTTTAATTGAGATGTTTTGTACTGTCGGCACCATGTTGACGGCGGGAGCGTACAGGTTAAATGCATAACACATCCTATTGTAGGGTATGATTTTGAAGGAACCAAACATTAAAAAGGGGCCATGCTGTATATATACATATATTTTGTATTTTACACAATAACACTCAAACAGCTTTCTCCTTTTGTGTAAATGTACCAGCATGTTTATTTGACGAGAGAAAATCTGTGTTCTTTTTTATTTAAATACACACACACACATTACCCCACACGATCCCAGTAACCCCATCTTAAGGTATTGTAAATTTCAGTTAAGGTCTAGCTCTTAGCATGCCTTCATAGGTTTATATACTAATATCTTATTTCTTAGATGATAAGATGCTTTCTAGGATAAATACTTCATAATATGCAGTTTTTATTGTAAGTTATATATGATTAGATTTCCATTGGATTAAGTATTAGAAGGATCGTACTGTCATGATCAGAAGTTCACAGACTTTTCCCTGGCAGCTGTGTCAGTGGAAGGTGTTACATGATGTAATCTCATGTGAATGTAATATGAAGCACAACAAAAGTGTGTGAGAAGGGAGAGTAATCTCAGATGAGAAGGAAAGAGAATATAGAAGGCAGGGCACAGTGCTGGCAGAGGATTGTCAGTGAATTTATGCTCGTAGTAGCACATAAAAACAGAGACTATGATATCTGTTAGTGTGGTAGAAAGTTATTTGTGAAGCACAGTGGGAATTTCAAATGTATTTGTTTTTTATATTTCATATCCTCACTAATTACAGTAATACCGTGAGACTTCCTTATTTTCATTCTTGATGATGTAGTACAGTACTACCTTCAGGTAACTCTACACTCAGTGACAAAGTACATGAATTTCAGTAACCCAGAAAACCATTTACTGTGTTTGGAAGCAATCATATAACCAACCAAAAGACACCTGATGGTTTTAGTAGGTTAAGGTGCTCTAACAGGATGTGAGCCACATGAAATTAGAGCAGTGGTTAGGGTTTATTGCCCATATAATGCCACTTAGCAAGCAACTGGTCACCCAGCTTAAAAGCCTGATTAGCTTACACTCATGATGGCCATCACAGGATTGAATGATGGATGGATAGAATATGGATCATTGTCATAAGACAGTGGTGTCAAACTCAGTCCTTCCCAAGGGCTACACTTCAGTTCTGTTGATCATCTGAGGGCCAAGTCTTCCTAAAATATAATATACCATCAGGGGTACCCGGTGTTGCCCGGGCCAAATAGGCAAACACTCTAATCCTATTTGTTTTATTTCAAGCTTGCTTACTACTCAGAAAGACTTTGTACTTCTTATGCTTTTGAAGAGTGATTATAAGAGGTCCAGGAACACTCTATTTCAGCTTTCACAGACTAACACATATTTGTGCACACTTATTTACTATTACCAGTGACCTGCAATGACCTCAGATGACCTCGGGGTCAACCTTATATAACCTATGTCCGAACTGGAGGTCATACGAGTCTCCATGCCAGAAATTGGGCTGCTGGGTCCAGTCTTTTGAACATGTATTACCGGTGACCTCAAATAATCTCCAATCATTGACCTCAGATGACCTTGTCTGGAGGTCATGTGAGTCTCCATGCCAAAAATTGGGTGGCAGGGGTACCCAGCGTTGCCCTGGCCAAAAAGGCAAACACTCTATCAGTGACATTAGATGGTCCAGATCTAAATTTTGACCACCCTAAAACCATCCTAGGGTCACCCTGATTCAGAATATATATGGGCCTGGGGGTCTCTGGCCCTTGGTTTGGGCATGATTGAAGGACAGACAGACAGACAACACAGCACTTTTATATATAGATATATGGCAAAGTTGCAGCCTATTGAAACTTTTGGAGAAGTTGGGTATGCCTTCCAACCCTTGCAGTGGCACTGGCTGGTGCTTCAATTTATTGATAATATTTAAAAAGTTTCGTTCATCAGTAAGTTATTCAAATGGTATTTTGTCCAATTATCAATAAATATTTCCTAACAATGCTATAATATTTGTTCACTTGATCATATGACATATTTTATGGGATTTCCCATTTGTTACTTCTCATTTCTTAAGTCATTGTGGGCCATTCTTTTTCCTCTTCAAAGGCTGCATGTGGCCCATGGGCCATCAGTTTGACACCTCTGTAATAAGAGATGGCTACTTTGTACATCTGATCACTGTCTTTTCTAGTAAATAATTCTTAGTAGAAGGAATGTGAAACTATAGCATACTTCCTAAATTCATTTAGGCATCCCTGAAGTATATTTAATGTATAACACATCCTGATTGTAATATTCAGTCAAGAAAGTACCAGCGTGTAAATGAAAGAATGCCAGAATACTGAATGAAATATTAGGTAATAAAAACAGTGGAATACTTGAAAATCAGAGAACCATGACATAGAAAGGATGTCATACTGATTGATCAAGGTACTGGATCTTGCTAGATTTTAAAAGAAAATTAACTTCCCTATTCACTGTGGCAATGTCTTTTGAAGTTTATTCTTGCTCTCTTTAGATGATTTGATTCAGCTTCAGAAAGACCTCATGTAGTGAAGGGGTTAATGATGGTTGTATGTAAAACAGTTTGACATGCCTTTCCTAAGCTGAATAGAATCATATAGAGGTAGCAGGAATGAAATGTAAAAAGACATCTTGAAGCAGAATGACTTAATGCATGGATGATACAGTCTGACACACACACACACACACACACATACACATACACACATATCCACACTTGCATGTACCGTATATACTATATGCGTGTTTGTCTGTGTTCTAAGCACATCTTACACTGTGTGATGATTTGTGGTTACTTTCTTCATAATTTTTTGCACTGGGTTTTGAGTGATGTAGTTTAGAGTAGCTGCATCTCTCACCTAAAGTTATTGACATGAGGCCATAACCATTATCATGTGGAATATTATTGCTAACCCAATATCACTTTCTTTCAGCAGGGTGGATAGGATCAAGAAAGAGGAAAAACATGGAAGTAGGAGAAGCTATTAGCATTGCCTAGTGATTTATCTGAAAGGTATTGGTTTTACTGATGGAAAAGCACTGTACTGGGTTATCTCACAGAAATTAACCCTTTGACTGCTAGAATTGCTTAGATGATAAAGTAATATTGTTTGGTGTCAGCCTGAATAGAATACCCATATACATCTGTATTCCTGAAAGGGTTTGCTAAAGTGTGACTTTTAATCATGATATACAAAACATTTATGGTAACATGTGCTTTTGTTTTCTTTTTCCTGTTTCTGGATCTCATCCTTCCCAATAACAGTAATGCAAAATTAGGTTAGCATAGTAATATTTGACCATTTTTAAAAGTTTGTTATACAGGTAGATCTTATAAAATGGTATACTGTAAAAGAAAACTAAAGAAGTGTTTGCTGTGCCCATGTGTTTTATCTTTGGTTAGTTGGAGTCATGTCAGAGAGAAGCTAGGTGAATGAAAATCTTACTGCGAACATTTCCTTACCAAAATGTCATGAGAGTAAAATCAACCCATCATATCCTCACAAGTGCCCAGACTATCCTTGTGAAAGAATATTAGATACAGTACTAAGTTCAGTAGTGTAGGATGAATTAATATACATATAGAGAATTCCTCAGTTTTTTTTTTTTTTCTGGGAAGGGGAGGGATCAAAGGCTTACAGCTTACCATTTGTTTCTTTCAAAAAAAGCAAAAAAAAAAATTTGTCAGCCATTCCTTAATGCTCTCCAAGTTATTTTATTACATTCTCCACAACCACACCTAAATTGTCCTGCAGTTTAGATGCCTCCAAACCACATTTGACAGTTTTGAGATGTTAATGAATGTAATAGCTAAAATTCAGGGGTGGTCTTGATTAATTCTGAGTATTCAAGAAGCACCTGTGTTTAATCAACCATTGTTACTCCAATAATTTCACTACTAATAATGTTTTTTATGAAAAGACATATGGTATATAACTTTTTACAATATGGTTGTTTTTTGGTGCGTCTCAAATACGAAAACAGACTCACTGGTAACAAAAATCCAAGAGGGAAATGCATGGCATACAGCTATCATCATCATCATAATCCAGTCCCTCATATAGTAATCCACCTTCCCTTATATCTTAATTTACCTTTCACATATCTCCCACCCCCCTTGTCTTTCTTTTTGTGTCTATTTTCCTCATCTACTTCACTGATAATATACCCTATGGTGTGTCAGATGTATAGGGTGGAAAATGCATAGTAGTGTGGTAATAATGAAAATCTAGAAGAGATATGTGTATCAGACCAGCTAATGGATATGAAACTTGAATAGTTTGGCTGGTTATCATGAATTTAAGCTTAATATGCTTCCCATAAATTGAGTTGCAAATTAGGAATGTTGAATAAAGTATATCACACCTTTCATTAAGGATTACAGTAATTGTTAAATGGACTGTAATAAATCTCAATATGGGTACAGGCACACTACTGGTTTTCCTGCATTGTTGGGTCCAAAGCTTTGCCGGATTAACTGATTTGCTCTACTAACATATGTCACATGTTACAGTATTTCAGCAGGGACCAACTGAAGTCACATATCCCTCAGTGTAGTCACACTCATGTTCTTTGTGGAAAAACTGAGCCTAGAACAGTCTCATGCCACCCAACAAGTCCATTTCATCACTCCAGTGTCGCTCGATCAAGTTCAGTACTCTTACCATCTTTCGTGGTTTTCATAATATTCATGTGCTTCTTTGAATCAATGCATAGAATTTCAATATTTTTCCCCCTTACTTTGTTATAAACGTTTGATGAACCATTATCATATGTGTTACACAACTTCTGCACAGTAACACCATGGTCCTGTATTGATATAGTATGTTTATGCTTGACACTGCCATTGACACTTGCATCTTTCTTAGAAGCCATAGTTAGGGTAAATTTTAATTAAAATAAGCTACGAATCCAACAGTACGTAGGGATCACCTCCATGACATGCAGTGCAAGCAATTCAAGTGAGCATGTGCTACAAACGATGCCATCTGTTGCCACACGGTAAACTAGTTTGGCAGGCGTAAGAATTTCAAGTGTCCTCTCATAATTTTGTCTGAATTAAAAGAGGATCTGAAAAATTGGCAGTGTACCTGTAAATGCCTCCCACCTAGTAAATATTGAGAGTGTAACAGTTATACAGTAACTCATCTTTGCTTTGTCCCTGTTTGAGTTGGGTAGTGGGTGACATGTAAAAACTGATGGAATACTGGGACAGTATTATGCCAACCACAGAATGCCAGTATTACAGTTATAAATTGCTTGTCTGTGACCCTCAGTCGTAATGGTTTATGGCGATAACAGCTATATGATTGTCATAGTCATCCTGACCATTTGTCCACTTAAAAATGAGGTGAGGTGGGATCCAGAACAAGGAATGAGAAAGAATTTAAATTGCAGAACAGTAAACAGCGTGCCCTTTGAATTGGCTTGCACAACTCACACATCATTCAAACCTCCCCAAATCCTCGCCCCACCTCACAAATTTAACCATTGTGTATTTTCTTTGATATTATTATATATGTGCTTCACATATGCAAAGCTATCAAAATTTGCAAAAAGTAAACAGCCTCTGAAAAGCTGAGGTAGGAATCATGAAGTGGTAGTAAAGTGAGAGGCCCTGGTCATACAGAGGCATAGATTTGGTCATTGCAAATCAGAAATGATATTTTAAATCCCACTGACTGTCCCATTTTTGGTTTTTCTTTGTTTCACCTGTATCTTAGTTGAGAGATGGGGTTGAAATGCAATACAGTGTATTAACTTCATCTGCTGTTATTGTAACCGATAATGATTGATATTCCCTCTCAGTGTTACTGTCAAATACTTTACAATGTTGGGTTTGTTTGAAATACTTTACTGAGTAGTGATATAACAATGGATAGTAAACTCTGTGATGTTTTAGATTTGTCTGTGGTAAGTGTGGAGGGTGTTTAGATTCTCTCTCTCTCTCTCTCTCTCTCTCTCTCTCTCTCTCTCTCTCTCTCTCTCTCTCTCTCTCTCTCTCTCTCTCTCTCTCTCTCTCTCTCTCTCTCTCTCTCTCTCTCTCTCTCTCTCTCTCAAGGTAATGTCTCATGCCATATGAGAGAAATCCTAACATTGAAGGGTGAAATGCAATCTCAACTCCTTCTCTGTGATGATATATTTTGAATTTCAATCAGGCCACCACCAGTTGATTTTATTCAGCTTAATTAAGAGAGAGGTTTGCAATGTTAGAGTTAATTGAAGGCTATATTCCACTCCAACTGAAAAAGTCTTTCCTGAGTTCAATAAAATTTTCTGGAGGTAGCAAGAATAAACCTAAAAATAAGTCACCACATGCAAGGGGTTAAAGTCTTTGCTGTTGTGAATGCATTTACTTATTCTGGCTTAACATTGCTGTTTATGTTCAGATGAAAGATATCTTAGCAAAGAGTTACTTCATCATCATCATTATCATCATCTAATCCTGTTTTGCCCCATGAGGAGTATAGGAGCCCGGGGCTAGGCAATTTGGTCTTGACATTTAAGGTGAGAGTGACCAGCCTCACTCATCCCTGAGTGGCATTACGTGAGCAATAAACCCCAACCATCCCTTGGATGTAAACCTGCACAGGCTCAGTCTGATTGGAGTACCTTAATTACCCACCAAACCACCAGATGCCATAATTTCATTATATGGTTACCAGCCAGTGTAGTAAATGGTTTCCTGGTGTACAGGAAACCATTAGGCTTATCACTCAGTGCACTCAGTGTAGAGTCGCCCACAGGCGGAGGGAAGAGGAAAGAATGAAGGGAAGAAAGACGGAAGAGAGGAAGGGGCAGTCACCTGAGAGCAGCACTACACGTAGAGTGAGTGGATGGAGAGCACCCTCACCACTATTGTAATATTGTTACTTTTTACATTAGAGAACATCCATCCATTCATCATCTAATAATTTTTTTGCTTCATCTGGAGCATGGGAACCTGGAGCTAAGCATTTGCTAGTTTCACCAAATTGCCAGTTTTGAAGTGTGTGGGTAGAATTGTGATAGGTATAACACATCAAATAATTAAAAAGAGAAATTTCGGTACATGGGTTGCTGAACAAATATAATACACAAGAGGAGATACAGTGTGCACAACAACTCCATTTGGTATTTATTCTTAGTAAGTGTGTGAAAGTGACCAGACCATGAGAAATGTCAAGACCTTTGCAGCTCAGGTTTTGTTACAGTTAACCTTACAGTTAACCTATGTTTTGACATTTACGGACATTGGTTTTGCAATGCTGATTGTAATGGTAAGAGAGGACAAGGTAGTATAGGTAATGGGAGGCATTTTGAATACTACAATAGTGTTTTTTAACCTGACAAAAACCATTAACCTCTTTCAGCTTAGATGATGGTCAGTTTGACAAGTAACTGAGGGGTTTCATTCATACCACATAACTAAGGTTTATCGAATTTCATGTGACCGGCTATACTGCTTTTACGCTAACTTGGCCTAAAATTATCATCTTTCCATCCTTAAATCTAAACTGTAGCAATAGATTAACACTTGAATATGGTGCTAGTCATGAAGAAGTGCTATGGAAAGGATGTTGAGCCACAGCATTGTCTCATTCTGCCACTGAGCTGCGTGAAATGAGCAGCAAAAGCACGAAAATCTAGGTCAAGTTAGTGTAAAAACAGTATAGTGACCGAGTCAGATGAAAAGCTGATTCTAGTGACGACTTAAACATACACACATATCTGTTAAGGTCGTCATAAGTATTGGGAACATCTGATATAATAGACTGATGCCTGGATATTATTGTCTAAAAAGCAGATGTATAATACAGTACAGTATATTTTCTTCATTTATTGTAGGAGCTGGATAGAACTTGGTGGTGGTTGAGCATCCCTGATTAGATCTGGCCTCAGAATTACAGTACAGTAGTAGAGACTAGTCATAGATGGAAGAGAAAAGGAAATTGCAGCAGGTGCAGTACAGGTGTGAAGCTATGTTTGTTTAACAGTTTCTTTGTATAACTTAAACCCCTTCAGCCTGGGGACATCTCTTATGTTTTATTTTTGTTACCAACAGGCTATTTTATTCAGCTTTGGAAGGACCCCTCATGTTGAAGGATGTGTGAGACCCTGCTGTTTCAGAAAGTTGCTCCTAACCTGTATAAAGGCATCTGGAGGTAGCAAGATTATTCTAAGCTGTCCTTGTAGTGAAGGGGTTAGTATTATCTTTGTTGGCTTAGTAGTGTCCATCAAGAATTTCTAATATTAGAAGCTGTCTAAAATCATATGTGGATTATTTTGTTCCTTTGAATTTACAGAGTTGTATCACCAAATTTGAGGTCTGGGCAATTTGGACTACAAAAAATGCGAGAGGAAGGTTGAGACTTGAAATTATTAGTGTTGTGATGAGAAAGGTAGACTGAGATGGTTTGGGCATGTGGAGAGGTTGGAGGATGACAACTGGGTGAGGAGGGTGGGAGGTGTTAACAGAGGTTAGAGTTTCGAATGGTAAACTGAAAAAGACATGGGATGAGGTCATAGAGTGCTACCTTAGGGTTAAGATGCTGAATAGAGAGGCTGCTAGAAATCGAACAGTGTGGAGAGCTGCCATTAGGTGACCAGGTTCAGTGCATGCAGGCATATTGGAGCCTTTATAAACAAACAAACGAATGAGATGCAAGCAACCAGCCATCCTTGTCTTAAGTGTCAGGACAGAGTAGCTTAGCCCCAGGCCACTACACTTCTGATGAATAGGGCTATAAAGGATTAAATGATAGATTACCTGTAATAATTATGGTATACCATTGATCTATCTATCTATCTATTGCCAGATGCCTCAATCCCAAACGGGGTGGCAACAAACAAATCGCCTCCATGTCACTCTGTCCCCTGCCGTTTCACTACCACGCTCCCAACTCACACCCCCCTCTCTCATATACCTCTCCACTCCATCCCTCCATCTCATCCTAGGCCTCCCCCTCCCTCTTGCCCGCTCCACCTCACTCACATACACTCTTCTCATCAGTCTTTCACTCTCCATCCTCTCCACATGCCCAAACCACCTTGACGTGTTTCTCCTAACGCTTCCCATCACATCCTCAACCACACCACAACGCTTCTACACTTCCTCATTTGTTAGTCTGTCTCTCCATGTGACTCCACATGCTCCTCTCAAATAACTCATTTCCACTGCTCTCACTCTTACTTCTGTCCTTCCAACAGGGTCCAAGCTTCACTTCCATATGTCAGAGTTGGTATCACAATACTGTCATGTAACAACTTTTTCACTTCCATGCTCACCTCCCTGTTTCTTATCACTGCTTTCAACGAACCAGCAACCTTCCTTCCCTGCTGTACCCTTTCGAGCACTTCACCCTCCAGACTTCCATCCTTACTCATCACACTGCCCAAGTACTTAAATTCACTCACATTCTCCATTTCCTTCCCATCCAATCTCACTGTACACTCACTGGCTTCTCTTCTCTCAAAGACCATCACTTTACTCTTCCCCACATTCACCTTTAGATTCCGTTTCTTACACACTCTCCCAAACTCATCAACCAAGCCTTGCAGCTCCCCTTCGTCTTCACTCAACAACACAGTATCATCTGCAAACAACAGTACAGGGAGTTTCCAAACACTGCCCTCTCTCACTAGGGCCGCTCCAACATCCACTGCCCGACCTTGTATCTCTTTTATAACCCCATCCATATACAGATTGAACAACCATGGAGACATGACACATCCTTGTTTCAATCCAACCTTCAAATGGAAAAAATATTCCAGCACGTGATGTCTGAAGTTGCATATTTTGCTCTGTCATTTTGCAAATCTGGCCACAGATATATTTGAGGCCATAGATGAAGAATGTGAGATAACATCTGATTGAATTTACTGTAGTTAAGTGAAGTGCTCGAAAGGGTGCAGCAGGGAAGGAAGGTTGCTGGTTCGTTGAAAGCAGTGATAAGAAACAGGGAGGTGAGCATGGAAGTGAAAAAGTTGTTACATGACAGTATTGTGATACCAACTCTGACATATGGAAGTGAAGCTTGGACCCTGTTGGAAGGACAGAAGTCAAGAGTGAGAGCAGTGGAAATAAGTTATTTGAGAGGAGCATGTGGAGTCACATGGAGAGACAGACTAACAAATGAGGAAGTGAAGGAGCATTGTGGTGTGGTTGAGGACATGATGGGAAGCGTTAGGAGAAGCACGTTAAGGTGGTTTGGGCATGTGGAGAGGATGGAGAGTGAAAGACTGATGAGAAGAGTGTATGTGAGTGAGGTGGAGGGGGCGAGAGGGAGGGGGAGGCCTAGGATGAGATGGAGGGATGGAGTGGAGAGGTATATGAGAGAGGGGGGTGTGAGTTGGGAGCATGGTAGTAAAATGGCAGGGGACAGAGTGACATGGAGGTGATTTGTTTGTGGCCACCCCGTGCGGGATTGAGGTGTCTGGCAATAGATAGATAGAAGTGATAGATTCAGTAGGGTTGTTATTTGTTTACCATCGTCAGGTTGTGTATGAGGCATTTACAGTCAGCCCTCACTTACAAGTGTGGAATATGTAGAGAAAATGTTACTTTAAATGAAACAGTTTTAGCCCTTTCAGTTCAGAGATAATTTTATGAATTATATTGCAGTATTTTTGTATGCAGCATGTTTTAGGAGTGTGATGCTGTATGGTAGTGAGACCTGGGCAGTAAAGGAAGTGGATATTCGCAGGTTTAAACGTACAGAAATGACAATGATTAGGTGGATGTGCAGTGCGTCCCTGCGTGCAAGGCCTGGGGGGGCTGGGTTTACGATAGAAGAGTTGAGAGGTAGGATGGGACTGGAGTGTATTGGTGTTGTGATGAGGAGAGGTAGGATGAGGTGGTTTGGACATGTGGAGAGGATGGGGAATGATAATTGGGTACAGAGGGTGAGAAGTGTTAATATTGGGGGAGGAGTTGGGAGGGGTAGACCGAGAAAGACATGGGGCGAGGTCATTAAATGTGACTTAAGGGTTAAGGGACTGAATAGGGAGGCTGCCAGAGATCGAGCAGCGTGGAGAGCCGCCATTAGGTGACCAAGGCCGACACATGCAAGCATGTTGGAGCCTTCAAAAACGAAAACTTACCAAGAGACACTCTAATTCCACTTAAGAGAGACCAAACTTGGGTTTGATGCAGCTATCACAAACCTTTCCATTACTTTGCAACTCTCCTTACCATAATAAAATAATCTTTTAACCCCTACTGAAGGGGTTAAGTGAGACATGCTTCTTGTTCATGGCTGAGGAGTTAAAAGAAAAAAAAAAGTTTTTACTTGAAAGCAGTTTTGTGACTCCTTAGAAGTGAAACTACTTTAAATGAGGACTGTGTGCACAAAACTGACAACCCAGCCTATGTTACAGTGTGCTGTGTTGTAGATCAACCCATCTCTGGCTGAGCAGATCCATCATCTACAGGCAAACAACACCCCTGCAGAGCTGTCCCATTCAGTGAACTTATGTTCCCATGTGGTTGAGAGCACCTTGCTGTGGCAAGGCACGGGGAAGAGTATGGAGGTTTGGTTCCTGGGTAGATGCTTCATTTGCACCACCCACTCTCAGTTAACGGGGTGCCATAGGAGGCTGTACTTCACCCCATGATTTGATTACAGTATATGGTTACCATCCAGCATTGTACATGGTTTCCTCGGTGATAGGAAGCCATTAGGCTTGTCACTCAGTGTAGAGCCATCTGAACTGGAAGGATGAGTAATAAATGTGGCAGGAAGGAAAGGGAGAAGTAGGAAGAGCAGAGGGTGGACTCAGAAATGTAATAATAAAGGTGAAGGAAGTAGGCAACACAATATCAAGTAAGTGGATGGTGGTCACCACCACATACTATTGAGTAATATACATTTGGGTACACACTCATGTTGAGTTGTATTTTATAGTTAAGTGCAGTATATTCTAATTGAAGTTATTTCCTGTGACAGTTTGAATATTCCCATTTATTATAATTGTAATGTAGAGGTGGTTTCTGCATTTTGACTGGAGTTTAATGCTTGTTTTGTGGTGAGCAAGAATATCTACCATTAGCTAGAGTAAAGTCTGTAAGTCATCCCCTATTGTTTAGGATTATCAGGCAAATCAAGATGTTTTTGCAGTTGTAAGACGAAAGTTTCCCATTACCAAGCAAATTCTTTTGACATTAGCCAGAGAGCAGTATCTTTTGTATGTCATCCATGATGTTTAAGTGTTACAAGTATTCCCTTCACAAAGAAGGGGATTGCTTAGTTACCCGGAATTGCTGAATGAATCATTGTGTTTTTTTTTTTTCTCAATGCAAGGAAGAAGGAACCAAAGGCCATGGGCCTGCAAACTGTTCCTTCCAAGAAAAAAACAAAAACAATACAAAAGAAATTCAACTTCATGTTGAAGCAGTATATGGAGATGATTTCTAGCCTATTTACTGTCAGTTGTCTGTGCAGTGAATAAAATCATCTGCCAGTGGCCACCCTTGGGAAAAAAAAAAAATAAAATCCTGATAATGAAGGGATCAAGCTTAAAAACAACTTTATTTTCGTAAGGTATTGTAGATATGACATTTGGTGGAAAGTTTTTGAAGTACAGTACAGTAGGCGCGGAAAGTATTGACATTTTTTTGCCGACGTCATTCTTCTTCGCGTTAAGTAGGGTCAATACTACCCTCCCCTGTGAT
>JAGKTI010006500.1:0-35534 GCA_018397915.1 Birgus latro
CACACACACACACACACACACACACACACACACACATTCTCAATCTCACATATTGTCTCCATCTGCCATCTCTCGCCGTCATCTCTCACCTTCTTTCATTCTGACAGCCAATCTCTCTCTCCCCCAGTCTCTCACTTTCTCATTCTCGCCCTCATTATCTCACTTTCTTACATTCTCACAGTCACATTCACACCTTCACATTCTCTCTCAGATCATCTCACTTTCCCATTCTCACGTTTCACCTCACTCACTTTCTCTCTCTCTCTCTCACGTTCAAAAATTCTCTCTCTCACTCTCTCTTTCACTTCCATTATCTCACGTTCTTACATCCTCGCCCGCTAACTCAATCTCTCGCGTTCTGCTGCTGCTGCTCTCTCTCTCTCTCATATTTCCTTCCTTTTTTCCTCTTGTTTTCCTTCTTTTATATCCTTCTGTCATATAGATAGATATGGACAGGCAGATAGACAGATGGAAAGATATATGCAGATAGATAGGCACATATAGATACAGAGTAAAAAGACAAGTGAATGAATGGATAAACACACGGGGAGAGAGAGAGAGAGAGAGAGAGAGAGAGAGAGAGAGAGAGAGAGAGATTGTCTATTCCTGAGTTTAGTAGACTTACGTAGGACTGTGACGTTGGCAGCAGCCCAGATGGGAGGGCTGTTGAGGGTGGGTCCCACCTGACACTGGTACTCCCCGTCGTCTGTGAGTGACACCTGACCGATGGCAAGGTGATGCTGACCAAGTCGAGCATCGCCCAGGTAGGTATAACGAGGGTACCCGGGCACGTGACGCTCAAAACCTGTAAGCATGACACTCCATCAAAAAAAAAAAAAAGTATTCATACACAACCTGCTAGAAACAATCTAACAACACAGATGAAGGATAAGGCAAAATGTCCGATATCTCTGCCTTGCTTTCATGATGATGCACAGTATCATATGCTTGTGAAATTTTCTGCCCTATCCATAAGATACTATATTACTGTTATATGCACACTAGCATGAAAATAGATTAATATTCCAATAACATCTCGAACTGTATCAGTCAGTAATGTTTAAATCTGATACCTCTGGAGGAATATGTTTTATATTTTAGGTAATAAAATATTCATATAATAGAATAAAAAAAAACAGCAGTAGTAAACCAATTCTTTCAAAATTGTGACTAATTTTCAATGAGTTATAAGAATAAGACTATCAGAGAAGGATTCCTACGCGCACAAAACCTTTCATGCAGAACTGGGAAGAATGTTTTTTTTTTAAATCTCAAAACTCTACTTTCATCCACCAGAAAGAAAGCTGCCACCACTTACCTGTGCACACAGGTATAATGACTGTGAAGGATCGAGGAGCTATGTAAGTGAAGTCGGAGAATGGTATAACACAATTGTACTTGAAAATGACAGTGGTTGTGTATGCCGGTATGCTAATTGTTATCAGTTTGAAACATCCTAACATAATTCATTGCTATATATCTAATCGTCACCTTGAAAGCATGTGTGCTCATACCCTGTGAAGGCGTGTTGTGGGGATGAAGACAGAGTTCATGACCCCTCACGTGGAAAACCTCCATGTCCTTCATACTGAGGAAAATATAGGTTTCTGGCTACACATCTCCCCCCCCCCTCTCTCTCTCACTCTTTCATTTGCCTATATTTCAAAGTTCAAGTACAACAGCTTCATCTCCACTGCTGTGACCAGGAGCTTCCTCAGTTTGGACAAGAAGAATGGTCTCTACTGAATAAAGTTAGATAAAAAACAGGCAAAAGGTTTTTAAATATAAGAAAGTGAACGGGTTCAGATACCATCAAGAAGCAACATTCAGTGTACAAATATAAATACGTAGGCGGGGATATATTTTTTAAAATCAACCAGATCACATACATTTCGCGTCTTTATAAACGCGCACGTGACTGGACATCACTGGAAAATTGAGGAAACAATACCACGGACCCACTGCCCAATCGCTTGTGAAGACCGTGGTTGGGTCTACCTTCATGCTTTTTTGGAAGATCCTACACCACCCCCGCAGCGGCAGAATGTTGTCCCTTTTGAATATTACGTTTGCTTGTATCTAGTATCTGTTTTCAAATAAAGAAAGGCGTTAGGATTAAGAGTGAGCACCTTGGTTGTTAGAATGAGGCTGGTGGTGTTTAGACAAGCCATAACACTCCATCTGGTACCGCTGGTGACTCACTACCCCTCTCAACCAGTGTCAGTTCATCCATAAAAATACATTCGCGAAATAAATTTCTAGTTGTTCCTTATCTATCAGTCTATCTATCTGTCTATCTTTCTGTCTGTCTGTCTATATATACATACATACATACATATTTACGTACATATGTATATTCATACCGTATATAGCCTACAGTATTTGGATAGTAAGCCTTTTAACCATATATCCATACATATTCATTTATTGTTTTTGCTTGTCATGACCACATATTAAAAAAATGCCGACTTCATTTCGTTCACACACAAGATCTGGATTAGCTCAGACCCTCCGAATGGCAAGAGTAACTGTCGTGTCATTCGCCTCAAGCTTTCAAGAGCAGTAAAACTCTCTGACAACCGTCTATAAACAATTTATTGGAACAACAATGGATAATGCAAGCTCAGTTTGACTAACGTAAACATGAAAAAGCTTAAAAATAGCCATACGAATAATATTAGGAAGCACTAAGACCCTAAATAAAGATTACTTACAAGAAGAAACAAAAATACTTCCAGTCAAAGATCATATGGACATGAGCGGCACACAGTTCATCGCCTCAGCTCAAGGCTAATCATGTAAGTTTCATGTTGCGCCACCTCGTCGACAAAGAAGCAAAAAATGAACAACCACCCAAAACTATAAGGAGTACCTCAGCAACATTCTTTTTCCTCCACGCTAAACTACACAAGCACATACAGAAACATATAGCTACCACAGCCTTCCAAATCCTTCAACCAAATGGCATTCTTCACGAACCACCACCAGGCAATCACCCGTCAGAAGGTACCCTACCCAGAAAGACACGAGTGCACTTAGCAAAGGTGCAATGTAGTCACCACCCTCCCCTGCTATAATACCAATAAAAAATACAACTCACAAATCTTGCCCACACAACACGGCAGCCCCCCACACCCTAACACACTTATTCATCTAATACACCACATCATCACAGCACAGACAATCCTTCCATTTAACATTAAAAAAGACCTCTGGGATCGACCAACGGAAGTGGCCATTTCCTGCATTCCACCGGGTTCACATCCAAATGAGCCTGGGGTTGCAACAACAACAGTCCCAACCTATCCTCCCCACTCGTCTCTTCCCACCGCACTCAGTCCTGACAGACATGGATTGACAAAAAATAAATAAATAAAATAAAAAATGCACTGGTAGTGCTGATTTTTGGCACACAACTTTGTAGGTATGACTCATACCCGTACTATACCTTGCTGTTTTCCCCACAACAAATGCTGTGCGTGTAAACACACCCAAATATGACATCTATACATCTATCGCCTTCACTTTTTATCTGCTTCACGGGTATAGGTACCGAAAGGCACACTTGCCTAAATACAACTCACCATCCCCTTATACGAGTACTTCGGTGTTTCTTCTGGCACTTTTACTAACTTATCGACAGACGGCTTGGTGTCCTCTCTGGTACAACCCAACATCTCCAGTGAAAAAAGTCTCAGTTTCCACTTTTCGATGTCGACATGATATTTTCGTTTCATGATATACTGAAAGGTTTTGATAATCACTGGGCAAGATTTCTCTCAATGAAAAAAGAAAAATCACCTGGCACCTCTCGGTCACTCGTTCGTTATAAAAGCCTTACATATACTGTACTAGCACGTCTCTGCCTTGCTTACCTGTTGATTCTTCCTCATCCCGACCTGTTCACCGTTAGGATCCACACACAAAACCTTTGCTGCCACATGTCCTCAACTGATACCAACCCAGTACGTGAGGTTACTTCTATGGATAACCACCCAAGCAAATTGTACAGCTTCTTGGCCTACAGAAAGCCATTTAGCTAGTAACTCGGTAGGTGAATGGACAGAGGGTATTTCATCCACTAGCAACAGCCAAACTAAAATTTTCTATGTGAACCTGATTCACAGGAAGGGATGTTCGATAAAGGTTTCAGCCTTTACATTGGGAAGTGTTTCAGCTACATGTAAATGTCAGGCATTAGTCAACATAAAATTCCTAAATCTGATACAACTACTTAAAAGATAAAGAAAGGTATATTCAGCAAATTTATTCTTAGCTCTCACGCACTTGAGTCAAACAAACATTCTATGGTAATGGTGTCATGTGAACCCACCTAGAGCAAATCCATCTTTTGTCCACTGAACACGGCCCTGCTGCCCGGCCACCACACAACGCAGCAGGACGTCCTCACCCTCCAGCGCCGACACACTCTTGGGCCGCTCCACAAAGTGCTGAAGTCCTGTGCCACTACCTGTACCACAAGTGGGATTGTTTATTGTAAACGAAAAATAATTAGTAAAATAATTCCTGTATGGGAGTAAACATGAAGGGAATAAACATGTTTTCTCATGAGAGGGATTATACAGTACAGTAAATACTAACTCCAGCCATGTATCATGTACCAAATGCTACTTGCTGCTTTTATAATCCCACGGCTTCAGGGGGTTTCTATTAGCTAAATATCAGCCGCAGTAAGCAGAGTGAAATACCGAGGATGATCTGGCGTCTAAAGGATTAGCTCATTTCCTAACTCACTTTCTAACCAAACGATACCTATGTCACGAAATGAGCATAACCTTATGCACACCCAATCTCCCTATCCTCTGCACTCTTACTTAACCTACCTAATACTTTATCTCCATTACGTAATCTTCCAAAGGTTATACAATTAAGAAGACTGATGTTAGGGAAAACAGTATAGTTTGTATTAAGCAATGGGCATGGGAACACCTGGTCAGAAGTCCCAGCACTGATACGAGCACTAGGGTTGGCATGGGATTAGAGCTGAGTGATATATTTTGCATGGTGATATGTTACTTGGCGCCTGTGTTCAGAAGAGGATCATTAAAGTGGAGGGCAGTCCCGATTCTGGTGCTGGAGATGTCAGCCAAAAGGTACTGCCCACAAGGCGACTTCAGGCTTGGAATATCACCCAGCCAGGTGGAGGTCATGAGAGAATTCGAACAAAAACCCAATAGAACAGGGGAGGGGTGCGAGTGTGAGGCGACTTCAGGCTTGGAATATCACTCAGCCAGGTGGAGGTCATGAGAGAATTCGAACAAAAACCCAATAGAACAGGGGAGGGGTGCGAGTGTGAATGTGAGAGTCAGCGTGTGTTAATGTGAGAGAGAGCATGATCATGAATGTTACTGCTTTTATTATTATAATGGCAGTATGAAGACATGTATGAATCCTTAATTTTTTGTCTCATTTATGGAGAATTTATAATTGGCCATTTGTTAGACTGTGCATACAAAGAAGCTAATATTATGGGCATTGATAATTAATGAAGGATCAGCATAAATCTTATCTAAAATAGATAAGTATCGTGTCAAAACAGCTTCAATTTAATACCAATTACTTACTGAACCACGTTATACTTAAGTTTAGCCATAAATTAGGAAAATAATTAACAATATTTCAAGCACTGTGTAAAAATCCACGGTCTTCTTTATTATACTTTCCTTATTTACGACTAAGTCGAAACAGAACAGCGTTCAGCAAGTACCTGATAAATACCAAAGCTACTTTCACACGAAATGTTCCTTTTTTAAATGCAATTTGTGGTAATACTACAACATTATCATTGTCAACATTTTCAACTTCTTTATGGGCCAAAACTCGCAAGTGTTGCTAGATGTAGTCAATCTGTCAGCATTACGGAAGGTAGTCAGTCTGCTCCCGCGGAAATTATTGCCTACTGGGGATTGCTCACACTCGCTCACTACTAATAATACGGAATTCCTAGTGAAAAAGTAAGCGTAAGGAAGTGAGAATACGTTAATGTGAGAGTGTGAATGTATCAGATTGAGGATTGTTTTGACATGTCGGTGAGTTCTATGGTGATTAATGAAGTCTTTTTTAACGATAATCGAGTTCTTAAACTGTTCCCTACTCCAACCACGAAGAGAACTCTTCTACGTTAGGACAGCAGACCACCTCTCTACCGACTCGATCACTACCTCCCCCACTTATATATGCATATTTAATGTAATTTGTGTAAGCAGTACCATTCCATATAATTCGAATATGACAATAAGGACTTGATACTTTTCTTATATTAAATGATCTTGTATGTTAACGTATTGATAGGCAACAGGAGACTGGATGTTAATAAGAACAAAAGAAAGTAAATGTAAGGCTATATATATATAAAAAAAAAAAAAATAGCCTTACATTTACTTATAAACACTATCAAATCATATAACCAAACAAGACAGGGTTGGATCCAGCACTTTGGAATGGGGGGAGGGGGATCGCGATTCGTAACAGACTTGCCAAGGTTGAGTTCAAGGTCTTCACAGTTTATTATCAAATCCCTCTTTTCACTGAAATGAATGTTTCATAATATTTGTCAAAGATATTTACTGCAGGTATTAAGAAAAAAAAATCATTGTTCTATTATAATTTGCCATTGGTCTGTCAAAAATAGGGGGTGGGGGAAACTCTCTCACCAAATCTGTGCTTGAAAACTCATATTCTAGTAGAGAATCAACGATCAAGAAGACATAATATTATTCTACGTTTGTAAAAAGGTACGAAGCATTGATGTTTTATTCATTCAAACATGTCATTCAAAATTTGAACATCGTTTCACATAGAATAACTTACATCTAATTAGGTCTCCGCACTAAACAACGGTATTTGCTCAGTTTTTTTGTTTTTCTTCTTTCTTCTTCTTCTTTCTTTCTGTCCTCCTTTCCTTCCTTCCTTCTTCTTTTCTTTCTTTCTTTCTGCCGTTGTTTCTTCCTGTCGTTAATTTTCCTTTGTTTGCTTGTTTATTTGTTATTTCTTTGACTTCTCTCGTCCATCCAGCACTTCTCGGTTTGGTGAGATTTTTTTTTTTTGTTCCTCTTCTTCACTAGTTCGTTTCGTGCTTGGTACAACTATTCCTTGGGTAAACACCTACAGATTATATTTTATTTGTTTGTTATTTATACCTTTTAAAGATATTTGTGGGATCAAAGGCCAAACCACGCAAACCTGAGGATCCCGTGTTCATGCACCGTCTCTTCATTAGTGGCAATCTGCACTGAAGTACGTCAGTGCTCTACAGCTGTGTGGAGACCATCATCATTCCCTTTGGAATGATGACAATCCTTAATTCATCAAAGATTTTTTCGCACCAAATGTCATAAAAGTTTGAGTGAGCTCTGTGTCCTTCTCGGAAACCAAATTGGTACATACGCAACAGACAGTTTGATAACAAATGACGTCACAGTCCTATGCATTATGTGATTTAAAAGTATCTTAGGAAGTGTAGATAAAAATAAAACTGAGCGAGAACTATACTTAACCATAACGTCGTCATCCTATTAACAGGCATGTTGCCACACTAGTGTCCTAAAGACGAAGTATCGTTATGATCCTTGTTGTGTGCAGCAATAGCTTATCTATGCTCTGATTTCAGGTTTTGCAACCGCCTTGTTCGACTGTGTGATCCTTTAACCAGGAGGTATTAAGGTGCAAGTTCATCCTTTAGCACATAAAGGATTAACTTGCACTTCTTTTCGCTTTTACCCAGCTACCTCACTACCTACTTTTTAATTTTTACCTACTGTACCTTCCTCCCAACTGTACCTCCCTTCTAACTTCCTGCCTTTCTACCTACCTACTTATCGATCTGTCTTTCTGCCTACCACTTCTTTGTTCACTTCCCAACTCCCTCCCAGTTTGCCTACCTCTTTGTTTATATACCTGCCTACCTTCCAACCTCCCTGTACACCTTCTTACCTACTTATCTCCCTGCCTACCTACGTCCTTGCCTTCCACCCTACCAACCTCCCCACCTACCTTCCTACTTAACTACTTCCCTGCTCACCTCCTTACCTACTCCCCTGCCTACCTACCTCCCTCCTTACCTATCTCCCTAATTACCTCCCTACCTACGTACCTGTCTACCTCCTTACTATTTCCCTACTTACCTATGTACCTACCTACCTCCCTGCCGTACCTACCTTCTTACCTACCTTCATCATCTAATGAGGTATCAACACAAGCGCATAATATAAGATGTCAATTTCCAGTGGGTTGCTCTGTTATTATGATAGGGACATAATTTACTGCATTTTGAACACTCTTTCCAGCGATACCTATTTCATCACCATACTCTTTTAAATAAAGAAGTTTGCTGCATCTTGACTTTTTTTTCTTTTTCTTTTTTTCTTTTTCTTTTATTACTGTGACTTTTGGAGTTGAGATCAGCGTATTGACCACTATATTGAAGAGGAGCACCCTACCAGTTTGAAACGATTCATTTGACATCTCAGTAGACAATGCTGGTCCATAACTGCGGGCTGTACAATACGAACGAACGGACAAACGGACGGAAATCTCTGCTTCTGACTCAGCCACCCCAAGGTCCTTACTTCGTCATCGGGAACCAGGAAACACTTCTTGTGCATGGGACTGATTTATGCCGTGGAACACAGATAAGTAATGGGTATGTTTGCATAATGATCTATCTATCTATCTATAGCCCGACGCCCTAATCCCGCAAAGGGTGGCCGCAGACAAAACGCCTCCAAGTCGCCCTGTCACTCACCATTTGCCTACCCTCCCCCCAGCTCACTTCCCCCCCCCTCACACATCTCTCAACTCCATCCCTCCACCTCATCCTCGGTCTTCCCTCCCTCTCCCTCCCTCCACCCCACCTGCATACACCCTCTTAGTCAGTCTTTCATTCTCCATTCTCTCCACATGTCCAAACCACATCAGTGTATTTCTCCTAATCTTCCCAACCACATCCACATCCACCCAACAACGTTCCTTCAATTCTTCATTCGTTAACCTGTCCCTCCACATGCTCCTCTCAAGTAACTCATTTCCACTGCTCTCACTCTTGACTTGTTACCCTCTAGCAAGGTCCACGCCTCGCTTCTATACGTCAGGGCAGGGATCACGATACTATCATGCAATGACTTCTTGACTTACATACTCACCTCCCTATTTCTCATCACCGCTCTCAGTGAACCAACACCTTCCTTCTCTGCTGTACCCTTTCAAGTATTTCATCCCCAAAACTTCCATCCTTACTCATCACACTACCCAAGTACTTGAATGCACTCATTCTCCATATCCTCACCATCCCTCATTGTGCATTCTGTGACTTCATTCCTCTCAAACACCATAACTTTACTCTTGTTTACATCGACTTTCAGGCTCCTCTTCTTACACACTGTCCCAAATTCATTCACCAAACCTTGCAATTCCAATTCATCTTCACTCAAGAATACTGTATCATCAGCAAACAACAACACCGGAATATTCCACATATCCTCATTCATTAGAGCCACTCCCACATCCACTGCCCTACCTTGCACCTCCTTTACAACCTCATCCATGTATATATTAAACAGCCATGGAAACATCACACAACCCTGTTTCAGTCCCACATTCAGATCAAAGAACTCACTCAGCTCACCATCCACTTGCACAGTAACCCTAGCTCCCTCGTACATACTCTTCATAGCACTCAACGATTTCCTCTCCACTCCACATACTCTTAATACCTTCCACATGCCTTGCCTATCTATTCTGTCTTAAGCTTTCTCAAAACCATGAAGGCAGCATACACTTTCTTTCCCTTCTTTAGATACTTCTCCACTAAACAGCTTAGAACAAATATCTGATCTACACCCCCTTTTCCCTTCCTAAATCCCCCTTATTCTTCTCCAACTAACTCCTCTGTTATATGCCTAACCCTATCAATAAGTAACCTCTATGGTTACCACATACTTCTCTCTCTCCTTTTCCTTTTATATAAAGGAAGAATTATACCTGATTTCCAGTCCTCTGGAACCCTTCCCTCATCCCGAGCCAATCTACACAACTTCCACATCCACTCAACAACAATCTCACTGCCATACTTCAGCATTTCACCACACACTCCATCAGTTCCTGGGGTATTTTCCATCTTGATCTTCATTGCTTCCACTACTTCTGCCCTACTGATCCTTTCCTCCCTTCTCTCACCTCTTCTTCTTCCGGCCATTCCCCAACCACTTATACTTACACTGCTCTCAATCTCTACATTCAACAAATTCTCAAAGTACTCCTTCCATCTCCTCAATTTCTCTCTCTTCTCCACCAGCAATCTGTTATTCCCATCTTTCACTCCCCTTCTACATCCCTTTTCACACTGTCTTACTTTCTTTACTTCCTTCCAAAACAATTTCTTACTCTCCCTCCAATTTACACTCAGATTCCTCCCAAATTCCTCATCCACTTTCTTCTTACTCTCCTTCACCAATCTCTTCACCTCTCTTCTCCAGCTCACATATACCTCTCTCTTCTCTCTTTCATCTTCTCCCCTACCTCTGCTCACTAGCCATTCACTATATGCCTTCTTTTGTTCCACAGCTCGTTTCACCTCATCATTCCACCATGCTGTCCCTTGCACACCCCTGCATCTCCTCCTCACTCCACAAACCACCTCACACGCTGCGCCTATCACTTCCGTGAAAATCTTACATACATCTTCCACCCCTTTCCTCTGCTCTAACTCATACCTTCTCAATCTTTCTTCCACTATGCTCTTATACTCTGCCACTTTCTCACTATCTTGTAACTTCTCCATTCTTTTCACAGGAGCTATTTCCTCCTGTCTTCCACTTAGTCTCTCCACCCACTTTCGTTGCAGTCTTACCTTGGCCATCACTAAGTGATGGTCAGAGATTCCATTCCCCCACCCTCTCCACACTCTTGCATCGAACACTAGTCTTCTCATTCGCTCATCCATATACACGTAATCTATCATTGCCTTTCGTTCAACAAGTTCACCATCCATCCTCCTCACGACTCTCCATGTACACCTGTGGATCATCTTGTGCCGAAAGTAGGTGCTGGCTATTGCCAACCCCTTACCAGCACAATGTCCACCAAGGCACTACCATTCCCATCCACCTCAGCTGTCACACCCCACTGACCAACCACTCCATCCACTCGTACATTGCCAACTTTGCCATTCATGTCTCCAATCAAAACCACTCTCTCGCTCCTCTCAAACTTCTCCATACATGCTCCCACACTTGCCCAAAACTCATCTTTCACTCTTGCCACTCAGTCCTCTGCCGGCGCATACGCACATACAATCGCCCAAGCTTGTATACCTACTTTCATCCTCACTCATACAATCCTTGCGCCCACTGTTCCATACTCCCTTATATTCTCCTTCCACTTCTTGCTTATCATCAGACATACTCCCTCCCTTGTCCTCTCATTCTCATTAACTCCCGCACATATTCCTAAACCGTATTCCCATTCTCTCACCCTTTTTCCTTTCCATTTAGTTTCAGTCAGTCCACGTAAACCAAGAAACCATTTACAACGCTGGGTGGTAACCATATAACCAAACCATACGTGCTCCCTACGTGTCAACAAGTGGGTTGGTGGAGGGTTAGTGCCCCTCCCTGTAAAACAAATAACTCAGAGTCAAATGGCCACCCCTTGGGGGATTGTGGCGTCTGGCAATAGATAGATAGATAGACAGTCCACGTACATCCACTCTTGCATCCTCAAGCACCTGAACAATCTCTCTCTCTTTCACTTGATCATTCACTCCTCTCCCATTCCATTTCCCAACCCTCAGAATGTCCTTTGTCCGTCCTTAGTCGTCAACGTATGGTCCGTCCTGGTCCGAGGCGCTTTATTCGCTTGTTTAGTTAGTTCTTTCTACGGGGTAGGGTACTAACCCACCACCAACCCTTTTAGTCGCCTCATACGACAAGCAGGGATACTAGGGGAGCATTCTTGAAACCCCACTACCCACAGGGGGTAGCGATCTCGGTAACCTCATTTTAATTAGTCGGCCTGGAGAATATAGCGCTGATATTTACTAATAGCAAATAAGCCGAATTTCTTGCGATTAAAGGTGATAAGGTTTCATAATGTTTCACACCAGTTTTCACAGTCTCTTTGCATATTCTGTAATGTGTATCATACATAACTTTTCCATAAACAATCGGTATTCTTTGTGATTTTTCTTTTACTTACAACTTCTCTGATTAGGTCTCATGATTTCTTTAAATTCCGATATTGTCCTATAATTAGAGTGTCGGTAATTTAGGGATGACTCAGACACGCCCATTAGCCTTAACAAGTAAAACTTTTCGTAACTCCTAAACACAAAGGTTTTTAGATCTTTATTTACATCTCAAACTTTTCTGTACCCAAAAAAACTCGAAAAGGACTAAAACATAACATTAAAACGTAGTTTTTAAAACCTTGATTTCTCTATATTCCTTTTAATTCTTAGAGTTGTCTAGCTCTAAAAAGGCATAATAGATGACTATTTTTTCCCCAGATGGGTTCCATTGTCCACTGGGTATGATCCTTGATAGGTATTGGGGGATAAGTCATAGGTCATAGATTAAGACTTGGTCAACTAATACATTTTTTTCCCCCGATTTTGACCAAACTTGGTGGATATATAAGAGTCAGCAAAGAGTGGAGCGAATCAATTTTGAGAATAAATGAACAAAGGCAAAGGTCGCAGGACAAGGTAAAATTTTCAACCTAACTCAAACAGTTTACATCTAATTTAGATCAAACTTGGTAGAAGGGTTTAAGGTTAACCAACGATGAAGTGACTCTTTTTGAAAACGACGGCTCAAAGGTCAAGATCCCAGGCGAGTGTCAAGCTAAACAATTTTAATCCCATTCGGACCAAATAGAGGGAGGGCCTATTGGTTACACAAGGATGAACTGCTTAAAGTTCGAGAACAATTGATCAAAGATCAAGGTCACTGAGCAGGGTCAAATGTTCGGTCGCAGTCCGATAATAAGGCGCGGGGGTTGCTCTTTGCTAGTGCTCCTTCTTGTTATTATTTCAGAAGGTTCTATTACGCTTAAGAGAGGCTTGTAGAACGGGAGGGAATTAGTGTGAGCCTTGATTAACTCCTTCACTATTATGACATCCTTCTGACCTGAATAATTAACAAAAGCCTTCATAACTTTCCTACAAAGAGTCTTCAGAAACGTGAAACAAGTATAAAAATGCACTTTATAAAACGTATCAGGGTATGTTATGTGCTGAGAATCACTGGTACAAGGTCGAAGCAGTACAAGGACATCCCCATCATACATTTTTTTTTTTTTTTACTTAAGTAACTACCAATATGGTGTAACAATTATTTAATCATATGGGCATTCTAAGAGGAAAGTGTCATGATTATTGTATAAGTGATACGCAGCTACACAATGCATAAAAGCGTGTCATTAAAAAAATGTAAGGAGAGTTATAATTACAGTATGTATTTCTGTTTTTCCTTGCCTTGTTCCATTGGTTTGGGCACACTGCCGTCCCTACAGCTTGATGAATTTTACATAATGTATCTTTATACTTGTTGTTGTTCTTGTTTGTGATATTGTTTTTGTTTTTGTTTTTGTTGCTTAACTCCAGTCTGTCTGGACAGGCCCTTCAACCACAGGTAAGCAACTTCGTATGTGGGGCCTACAGTACATACGCTGTGTAAGAATCCTGTGCACCCCTGTGGTAGACAGTGCTTCAGCAGGGTTCTTCTCATGGCGAGGTGCTGGGAATTATGAGATTTGGCTCCTGGGTGAACGCCGCAGCTGTTCCACCCAGGGTGTACAGCGCCATCATGTGGAGGTTCCTCATCATCGCCTTCTGTACTTGTAGTTCACTATAATGGTACCGTTTAGCTTGACGGCAGTTTTCTTAAGTTTTTATATCTGATACACCTATCTATAATTAGTGTGATAAAATCGTCTCTTTTTAAACTTTAAAAGCTCTACTCTTCACTTCAATTACACATTCGACTTCTTTTTCTCAATTATTGTATGAAGCCTGGCAAGTATCAAGGCTTAATGACGGCTCTCTTTTGTATTGTTTTTGCTTTTTTTCTTGGAAAGAACGGTTTGCGGGCTCCCGGCCTTTGGTTCCTTCTTCCTTGCACAAAATAAATAAATAAATAAATAAATAAATAAATAAAAATAAAAATAAAATAAACTGAGATTTCCCTTAACTTTAAGGTTGCGCTGTAATGATATATGGCCATACTATAAGGTCTGTGAAGTAATAAACAAAGACGCTAATAAAACAGAAGCGTTTCTTAAGCATGTAATACGAATGTCACCAGTATTATAAAGCTTAATATAATCCTTTTGATTCTAGGTTGCGGTCTATAATCAAAGACAAAAGTCCTGTCATGAAATTGGTGAAAACATCTGCTAAAAGGCTCAGGTTTTCGTGGGCTCTGCTTTGTGTTATACGGAGGGTTGGTAACACTGGCTAGAAATGCACTGAAAAGACGGTCTCTAGCACTGTTAGGAGATGCCATTTGCTGCAGGTGACGATGCTGTGGTTGTGTGCATATCTGTTGGTAACTAAGCGAAACATCTAAACACTGTGTTTTTCCGACTGCTAGTTTTACTTGATATGTATGAACCCTTTCTCAAGGTCTACTTTTACTGTCATATCAGCAACACTGAAACTCAATTTGCTAAAAGAAGTGTGGTGGAATTAGTTCTTTATTTATTTAACTTCTACTTGAGCTGTGATTATCATTACCTGTCAGTGTTATGAACTATAGGTGACCAGTCTATTTTACATATGCTGTAGATTTACTGTATAATGATAATCCAGTGTTTTGTTATGAGTGGCAAATTTAAACCCATAGACTGGAGTTCGAACACATACCCCAGAAGACCAAAGTCAACGCACAACTGTTCTTGTGCTTCATTCTAGGTTCAGTTCGTCTCTTTCGGCGTCAGCACTTTTTGCAGGTGCTGTCTTCCACTGTTGTGACTGGTCCTGCCGTGGAGTGGTGACACAAGGCGACCTGACTATGACTGTTCTACGCTGTGCCTTCCTCTCAAAATCGTCTAATCCACCTTTCTACGGTCCTGCTTTCACCGAATGTTTGCACAATCTGGGGTTCTCTCCGCCTAAATAAAGGTAGAGTCTTCCCTCTCTTATTTCTTAGTAGCTGAATACATGTTGTTTGCCTCCCCATACCACGGTATTAACTAGGTCTGCTTGACGTATTATGGTAAGATATAAGATGTAATGGCCAGACGATCGTCACCTAACCGATATGGGTCACATATCGTCTCTTGGACGCAGCAATTTTGGTGAATCGATGTTAAGCCTTCGGAATTTCCTGGGTTCATTTATACTGCCATCCCATCACCAGCAGATATGAAGCTTAAGGAAGTCAGATTAGCCAGCCATGATATAACCGTGGCAGAGCTCTCATAATAGTACACGAACAAATATCTACGAACAAAACAGCGACCCGACTTTTTTCTTTGTACACTTGGGGGAAGTTCTCAGAGGTGTTAAATCAATTTAGTTTAGTAACAGGTAACATATCCTCTTACCTCAGGATAACTTGGTAATAGAGCTTGATGCTGGATTAGAACTGATTACCGTGTCTTACCTATTCGTTCATTGCGGTTAGTACAGTAAAACTGAGTAGGACGAGAACTTAAGAGGTTTATACAGCACGGTAGCCATTTCTGATCTCCCAGAGCAGGGGATATTTCATACTTATTCACTAACTTCATGTAATTATACACCAAAATGTTCTACAGTCTTGTTTATTGTATCGTGCGGGAGGATGGTGCCGGTAAGACAAGAGTGGGGGAATCGGAAGGGGGAGGGTGGTGTTTCCGTGGCCCCTCCCCCTCCACACAAACAGGTTCCCGCCTCCCGTGACCCCAGATTAAGGACGTTCCTGCCAGGGTTGTGGTGCGGCTTAGCATTAAAGCTGACTCGAACTTCGCAACACACACTCTTACACACTTATCCTACCCGACTGCAACAATCCCACTTGCGAGCAGGGACGAGATTCATGTCAGGAGCTGATCAGATTTAAGTTAAATAGCCATTAAATATCTGTCTCTGTTTCTGTCTCTGTCTCTGTCTGTCTGTCTCTCTCTCTCTCTCTGTCTTTCTCTCTCTTACTCTCTCTCTCTTGCTGTCTGTTTGCCAATTTATTTTTTTACTGCCGCATCTTGTTAGGGCTCGCCTCAGTAAAGGGGATCTCAAACGTTTCTCTTCCCATTTGCCAACATCTTCCACACCACCTTCCAACACACACGGGATGAGACATTGGCACACTTACGTCTGATTTCTCCATTATATTACTTCTGACTGAGGCAGCAGAATCTTTATTGTTATTTAAAACTCATTTCCAACATTTTTGTACTCGACACAGTCTTTCACACAACCATCCTCTTACAATAGTTAACAATGAACAACTCTATCATCTCTGAGCATACTCTGTCTTTTACGTGTTCACTCTTGGATAGCTCACAATACTGATTCTGTACAGAGGTCCACCTTATTTATGGTCTACTGTTCTTTTCCTCCCAGCCCAGCTAGCCCTCTCACATTATGTAATCCCTCACATCCCATTAGCTCAATTTGTCTGAACCACATTGAATCGTTCACTCTGTTTCCCACTTTATTAATCTCCACACCTCATTCTTTACGAGTTCATTCTGTTATTCTTCTCTCCATCCACGTCACTTCACAAATATTTCTGCAATCGAATGCTTCCTCGGCCCTCGCTCTCGACTTTAGTTCTCCCGGCACCGTATGAACAGGGACAAAAGTTCTAATATTTCACCTCTTCTACTTTTCACTTTCATCTTCTGGCTAATAATCCCAAACTGCGAAAGGCTTGGTACATTTGTCTGCCCACTGGCGATTTTTGTTTTGTTTTGTTTTGTTATGATGTGCCAAGAAGGAAAGAAGGACAGGCCCTAGGGGTGTAGTAGACGCTGTGAGATGGTAGGCGAACTAGTGTCCCTTGTGGTATAAACCTGAATAATGCACGTAAATGTTTTAAGTATAGTGGTATGTAATGCTTTCATGACTCCTACACTCACATTATTATTATTACTTTTATCATCACACATTATTATTATAATTATTATTATTATTACTATTATTTAAAAAAATCCACATTCTGCGGAGTTCTTATTGATAGTGTAGATATTATCACTTTTTTTTTGAAGGGGGGGGGGAGATCTAGAAGGCTGACATTCCAAGACCCGTTCGAAATAGACTTGAAATTTTCAGGAGTGATGGATCTTGGTTGCAGGCTTCTTTTGGCACAATTCTTTTTTCTTTTCTTAGCACTAGTGCCGCACTAGCGCCCTCTGTGTTATTTTTTGAATTTTTGCTTTTACTGCGTATCAAAAACTACTGAATCGATTGCTTTGCGAATATTCCGGTAGGCAGTCCTCAAGATATACTGGTGCACCTAGGTATTGCTACTGAGATTCAATAACTTATTTTTTTAGATACTGAGGGCAATAAAAAGAATGGCTGCCTCATACCTGAAAGTGCTAAATCGGAAAGTATTCGGCCAATTTTGACCAAACTCGGTGGAAATATAGTGGGTCATGGGTGAACATGATATGCAGAGTATGAATGACCTTGACCTTTATCTCAAGGTCACAGATCAAAATCCGTAAACAATTATGAGTCATACCAAAAGTCCCATAATATTAGGTCTACAATGAAAAAACATTTTCATCTGGAATGTGGAGTTCTTTGAATATTGCTTCAGCGGTTTAAGAATTCTATTCATTATTGTTATGTCGCTGTGGTTGTTGTTACTTTCTCTCGATGCCTGGTACTCCTCTGTTGTTGTTGTTGTTGTTACTTTCTCACGATGCCTGGTACTTGATCCGTACCTGTTTTTCCCTTTCCTTTAATTCATCCAAAATACAACCAACTTTCGCAGTATTATCGAAATAATGTCCTATTGTCACATTCTCTGTTTCTGGAGAAGAGAGCCATGATGAAGAGTGAATGGACTATGTTCTTTCTAAGTCACTGCTGTATGGGCTCTGTACCATGGCATGTAGGCTAATAATATCTAATGGTCACAACTGTTCCATTAATAACCGTAAAAACATGGGGCTTGCATACAACTTCATCCTCCCAGTTTTAATAACGTGTCTTTGAATGACAGACACATTTATCGTCTCTGTCCCTCTTCAGACTGTCTTTTTGGACTTGCCTATATTTTTTACTCTCATATTTTCGCCCTTCAGACAAACTGTCAATCTCCTCTTGAGATTCTACAGCTTCTACCCTTCATCTCGTCTCAGTATTGTATCGTTCTCAAACAGGAGCACAGTTTACATTCATCACCTCCCTTCTTCAGAACCAGGTACTTTCACCTATCTTGGTATCCCGTCTATATGCACTCTGAACAATTTCTCTATCTATAAGCAGACGCCTTAATCCCTATGAAGTGACCACAAATAAATCACCTCTTTGTCACCTTGTCCTCCATCATCAGGCCGCGCTCCCCGTAACTCATACCTCTCTCATCCATATACCTCTCTACCTCATCCTTCCACCTCATCCTCGGTCTCTCCCTCCCCTTTTCCCTCTCCATCTCATCCCTCCATCTCATCTCTCCATCTCATCCTCGGTCTCTCCCTCCCCCTTTCCCATTCACTTCACTCATATACAGTCTCCTAGTCAGTCTCTTATTCTCAAAACTTGGACCTGCTTCAGTCCATTATTCAAGTGGACCCTCTCACTTGACACACTACTCATCCTCAAAGCTGTATCTTACTCCAGCGTACACAGTTCCATGGTCTCGCTGGAGTAGGAAATTTCGTAGCACCTCTTCCTTAGCGATTTATCTCTTGTAACACCCCTTAATATTATCTTTTGTCATTTATGTTTGTTTAAGGTCGACACAGCTTGCATCAGTAGCACAGAAATCGGATACAGATAAGTGTTACGAAATTTACCAAAAGAGAGAGAGAGAGAGAGAGAGAGAGAGAGAGAGGGAGGGAGGGAGGGAGGAGGGCTCTGTGGTTTGTTCTCCGTAATCTTTCTTTCACTCCTCCAAAATTCCTGGCCGACCTACTCAACGTAATGTCGTCTTCATATCAATAAATACTACAAACAACCTTCTACTCTTTTCCATAATTTCCCTGACAGATATCTAAGAGCAAACCCCTGATCAGCACATCCACTACTCTCCCCCAAACTCCCTCATTCTTCATATACTTACACTAATATATTTGTCATCGTCATCTTAACCCTTACTCCTTCGGTATGATGACGTATTTTTCACTGTATTCCACTACAAGATGATCTCATTGTGGTGGAAGGGACAGTGAAGGATATATCTAACCTCTACAGCTAAAAAAGTCTCTCCTTAGCTAGTTAAAACTTCTGGTCGTGTCAAGAATAAGTAGACAAAATACGTAATCAGACAGAAGGGGTTAATCAGAACTACACCATAAACATCCCTTACTACACTCAGCAAGGAGAGCATGCCTGTGTTCTCATCACTCTTTCTCTGAACTCCTGGAAAAAGGTTATTTATTTAGTCATTTTTTTTACTTTGTGCCTTCCGCTTTCAGAGCCCTTTATTCAAATTTAAGACAGACTTCCAAAACTGGAGTGGCTAAACACACACTTACCTTTAACTTGACTGATCAGAGGATAGGCAGTATTACCTTGGGGGAGGCAGCAGGAGGCGATCAGAGCGATGATGAAGCAGACAGCAGGGTGTGCGAGCAGGGAGGCGGCCATGGTAATGTGGCATTAGATGATCAGATGATGCTCGGGGGTCCAGCCTATCCAACGAGAGCCCCAGTAAGATTTTAATGAATGCTGAGTTCCTGACTTTTTTTTCTTACTTTCTAAAAAGAATAACACTTGTACTTGTTTAACTTTTCTGAGTCCTTCACCTGGGCCCTTAGAGTCCCCGCCCCTCACGCTTTAGGCTTACACGGCTTGGGGGTCTCCGCTTGCTTAATCCTCTTGCTACTGTTGATGCACGCGGGTATTTTCTGCAGGCTAATACAGCTGACAGAAATCCTAACAGTCTGAGGCTGAAAAAAGTCTCAAGTCACCCTTTTTCTGCTGTTGGCGCTTCCAGGAAGGGCGATTTTGTCCAGTCGGGAAGAATCCAATAGTCAAAGTGTAATGACGTGATATTACACGATTGCCTCACTTTACAAATACACTTTACAAAGTTTGTTTACTGTCTTTAAGCATGGTCTCACAAGAACCACTTCACTGTTTTGCTTTATTGAACTTCAAAACTTGATATTTTTTTTTTTCACTGCTTGATGAATATTAGAATTTTCACATGCAACATTGATCTTGTCCTGTGATAATTTTACCGACATTCTTGGAACATTTGTAACTGTGCTGAACAAGAGGATGATCACTTCTGTCGTAACGCTTGTTAACCTTTTGAAGATCTGTACAGTAGTTTGATATTAACTTTTATTTTTTGCACAAAGGCATAATGATAAAGGATAAATATCAATATGGATATTTAAAGAAACGAATTAATTTTACCCTCACATTTCTCGAATATCAACAAAGAATCTGAAATCACGGAATTTCCGGAGTGTAACTCAGCCACAAGGATCAGTTAAGTATAGGCTACCGCTGCGCCTTCACTCCATGCCTCACCCTTCACGAATACCGTCGATCGTCAATATCTATGAACTATGAATTACATATAATATATGAAGACATCACTGGTGGTTACTGTTTATTATGTTTCTGGTCTTTAATGATGTGCGTACACTGCTGATTACACATGTGTACAGTCGTGTCACAATACAAAACGCAAAATTATGGCCTTTGCCGAAGGGAAAATGACTGATAGACTTTCGATTAGAGGTAAATGTGTTTAAGAGTTTTGATGCAAGGGAACACAGGAACAGCAGGAATATGAATAGTCAAACACCTGTGGTCTCTGCTTTCCCCCAACTAAACTGTGTTTTAAATGCCATGGAGAACACGAAGGAAATTGTTCATGAGAACAAATTTTGAACTCTCATACAACTGCGCTTACTACTGGAGTCGGTATTCTCGTCAGCTTAGGAGGCTTGATAGCATTTCTCCCTTAACTATTTATATTCCATAGTACCGGTACTATTTGTTATTCTCTGCTGTGCTATGTATGTCTTGTAAATATGAACATAGAGAAAATGAACAATGTTTCAGATGTAAAACTAATCTGTAAAGGAAAAGCAGCTTGGGAGGCACATGACTGACGACTCTACTGTTCTGGAAGTTGTGGGTAAGCGTGAGTGAGAGGAGGGTGAAGGCTGAGTGCGGTTATAGCGGCGTTGCGACACTGTGACGCTGGCTGACTTCTTGCTCAGGTTACGCTGTCTCCGTCACGCTCGGTTCAGGCGGGACGAGTTGGGGTGGTGGAGGAGGGGCAGGATTGTCTTCTAAGTGCTCACCGAACTTCCAGGAAAATTCTTGCATTTGATACTGTTGCAACGTGTGGATATTTAGTTGTTGGTTGAGTTTCAGTTGCAGCTTCATTCTGGGTCCATTGTGCGGTTGTGGTGGCATACCAGTTGACATTCAAGCTCTTATTGTTTCCACAGACTCTTCGACCACGTAACTTTCTCCAATCTCAGTACACCTGCCACCTCATCATTTCTCCTCTCCACCTCCAACCCCATCATTGCACCTCCATTTCCACGCCTGTGCTTCACCTCAATTCCCAACACCCCTGCCAACCCACCAATGCTCCATTCCCCCATTACTGCTCAATAATCACCCTATCACTGCCCCATCCCCCATCACTGCCCCATTTTCACTCCATCACTGCTCTACCTACTCCCCAACATTGCTATACCTACACTACGTCACTGTTCCATCTCCATCCCATCACTGCTTTACCTCCATCCTATCACTGCATTACCTCCATTCCATCGCTGCCTTCCTTTCCTTCCATCACTGCTATACCTTCATCCCATCACTGTCCTACCTATCCTCCATCACTGCTCCACATCCATCCCATCACTGCTGTACTTCCATCCCATCATTGCTTTACCTTCACCCTACCACTGCGCCACTTCCATCCTCATCACTGCTTCAACTTCATCCCATCACTGCTACCTATACACCCACCACTGCCCCAGCTCCACTCCATCACTGCCTCATCACCACCTCATTACTGCTCCACCTGCACCCTATTACTGCTTCACCTCCACCCCGTCACTGCCCCCCCTCCACCACCCCATTACTGCCCCCCCTATACCCTTTCACTGCCTTACCTACACCCCATCACTGCTCTACATCCACTCCATCACTTCCATCTTCACCCCAACCCCAACACGTCACAGCTGCCCATTCTTCACCCAGTATTTCTCTACCTCATTATTATCCCAACACTCCTGCCACCCCCTATCACTCCTCTCCATCCCATTTACTGTTCCCCTTCCCCCACCCCCAACACACACACTGACTGCGTCGTGGCCGTCGTCTGCTGTCTGGATGGCGACTGTGGCACCTCTGAGGAAGGAACCAGCACGCGCGACGGAGTGGCTTGACAGGTGTAATGTGACCCTGCCATAACACTCCACACTCCCAACGTCCCCCCCCCTCCACACAGGCACACGCACTCGAGGGAGCACACACAGGCACACGGACGCGTGTACACACACATACACACACACGCACACACATATGCACACACACACAAACACATGCACACAAACAAACGAGTACACTACTATTACTGTTACTACTACTGCTACTACTGCTACTACTAACACTGTTACTTTGGGTAAATAAGACAGCAGGAAGAACAGGGTAGCAGCAGGTAAACAGCTCATATCTGGGAGGCAGGCGAGAAATGTGTTGCTAGTTGGGTAATTATCCACTCCACAATTCATCTTAAGGCAATTAATACACAAAATTAAAGCCCAGGCCGAGATTCCCACACTTACAAGGCTTCATACAAATTTCTGTCCTTCTGGTATCCCTGTGGTTGGAGGTGGGGAGAATTCTACTCTCGTACAGTGTTCCCTGCGTGACAAGGTTATTAAATCGGAGGGGTTGCTGTGGTCCGGGAATCCCCTTACCCTTAGTGCAACTGTCATCAAAACGGTTTCAGGAGCATTAGGGCTGGGTCCCCTACTTTTTTAATACGCAGAATAAAAAGAACTCATCGCTTAAAACCAGCAAAATTTGTTATTTTAAAATGAAACTAAACAAGAAAGAAAACCAACACCAAAATCAAGATTCACTTATTTTGAGATGCCTGGACACACTTCATTTAGATGACTAGAACTTGAGCAGTGAGAAAGACAGACAGAGGAAAACAGTTCCTAAGCTGACCAATAGTATACCTTTGAGACTGAAAGGATCGGTTGACTCCTGCACTAGAGGTGAGCAGAAAAGGGAGCGGTGGCGGCAACATCTCCTCTCATCTCTCACCATGGCCTCATCTGCTTCTGCCTACGACCCGTTGAGGGGGGCAAACCACAGCAGTACTGGGCCTGCTGGAGGAGAGTTAATCCAAGGCACTGTGAAGTGGTTCAGCGTAGGGGCGGCGTACGGGTTCATTCGGCGCCAGGACACTGGTGCTGATGTATTCGTACATCGCTCTGGCATCGCTGCTCCCTCTCCACAGTGCCCCTTGCTCTCGTTAGCCGAAGGCGAGACGGTCGTGTTCCACGTCGTCCAGACGCCGAAGGGTCCCGAGGCTAGGGGCGTCACCGGGCCGGGAGGTGCTGCTGTGAAGGGCGTTGCTCCTTCACGGCGGTACCCCTCGGCTTGTGGTGGCCGGCCGAAGGATCCCCGACGTTATGGAGGAGTGGACACGATTGTCGCCATGTGCATCGCGACGGCGAAGGCTTTCTGTGGTGATGACAGGGAGGCGCTGCTTGTTCTTCTCCCCCAGATTTTTGAGAAGAACGGGCTGCCGCGCCTTGTCATCCCTCAGAGCTTCGCTCGTGATACGCGGCCTGCCCTTCGTCAGGAGCGTCCCTCCACCACGCTGCGGCCTTCCAAACCTCGCACTACACCGCGACGAAGGCTGCAGTTCGACGCTCCTCTGAACAGAGCAAGTACCTCCACCACCACTACTTCTGCTCCGCCCCTGGACGCCGCGCCCTTGCCTACCGCGCCAATGGACGCCACACCCACCACTGACCAACGCCCACCGTCAGCAGCTTCGAGGAGGACCGCCTCTCCCGAGCCTTCCATCCTTCGGGACGAGGATGACGTCGCCCCTCCTTCACCACCACCAGCTGCTGTAGTTCGGGCCGCCACTCCTGACGGTGCACCTGCGGCAGACCTCCAGACCACTGCGGAGGCTCCTGCATCTCTGTCGCCTCCTCCTGCACCCAGGAAGAAGAAGAGGAAGGGGAAGAAATCAAGGCAGCTTCAGGCCGAGGAGATGGAGACAGACCTTCCATGTCTCCCCCCCTCTCCTCCCCCCCCTTCCACTTCCTCTGCTGTTCACCAGGACTCCCAGCCTTCACACGACTCCAGCCTTCAGCCTATGCAGAATTTCAGCCTCGACCCTGCTAGGCCCATTGAAATTCCTTACGGCGAGATTCACCGGACTGTCATGGCGAATCTGACTGCGGCCGGTCTCTTTAGACCATCTCATTCTTATTATCAACACTCTTCGCCATAGCTTTTTTAGCTACCTTTTCTTTTTTTTTTTCCTGCCCTAACTCTTACGGGCTCTCCACCCTGAGCCCGTGTCACATTCGTGTGACAAATCTAATCATCATCATCATCATCAGGGAGGGAGTGTGTAGCCAGACGGGTGCTGCGTGCTTACTCAGAGCGTAGTTTTTGTCAGGCTCGTATGGCAATGTGGTGTGCTAGAGGCGTGAATGCAAAAGTAAAAGAGCAGAGGTAATGAATGTGCTTAACCCTTTCCCTGGGTTTCGTACACTTGCATATTTTATTTAGGGTAACTCAGAAGCTTTCTATTCATACGACAGAAATCCTGAATCAGACTTCAAAAACTATCTCGAATACCACTTTCTCTACTATTGGCAAGCCTAGGATCGTTTATGAGGGCTAACATCAGATAATTTCATTCATTTGAGAGTAATCGTAGCAGTCATAAAGTTCAGGAAGGAATGTATGATGTGATGACATTGTGTAAGATGAAGATGAGGGGTGATGTAAACGATTGGATAAGTGTGACAGGCATGAGGCCACGTATGAATATTAGTAGGCGGAGTCAAGAGGAACTGGTCTGTTGATGAATGATGAATGGCGGGGATGAATGAATGATTATGAACAGTACATCTCAGAGTGCATGTATGTGAAGCTTAAGTTTGGAATTTTGAAAGTGATTCTTACTGTAATATATGCTCTTTCCGATGATAGAACGGTAGAAGAGAAAGACAAGTTCTGGACTAACTAGGTAGGGTACCAAAACACATGGCTAGGTATTATGCGTGATGGGGGATGTGAATGGAAGAGTAAGTACGGGCCCTGTGAATGAGGTCATGGGTTGTTTTGGTGTGCCCGGGGAAAAGGATAACAGACGAGCACTGAAGAATATGCGTCAGAAAAGATATGTATTGATTAACTAATGTATCCTTAGCATTTAATCCTTTCAGTTAGATGATGTATTTTATATTCTATTCTCGCTGTCTTCAGATGATTTAAACTAAGAAGAAACCCTAGTAGTTAGGGGGATATTAAAGGACAGATCTGGCCCTTTCTGTTCCAAATATCTTATCTGATCAACCCTAAACCATCTCCCAGTAGCACGAATTTAACAGAGAATACTGCATCGGGTCCAGTGGGTTCATATTTTGTTCCTTTGTTTTCTCACTGTAATTATAGCAGCTTCACGTTCGTAGGGATCATAGACCAGGTTTTGCGTTTGGTTCCATCTAGGCAATGACGAAAAAGTAACTACGCACCACTCCCATATGCTTGGCGCCCTGTGACACTGGTGAAGTCATGGCTAGGATGATGATGATGACACTTTTTGGTGTAGAATTCATTGGAAGTGACTCTCTCTCTCTCTCTCTCTCTCTCTCTCTCTCTCTCACGTCAAAACACGTCAAATGAAGCCAGCGATTTTCGATATTTGAGGATCCTAACAAGGACAACAATTCAGCATCGAATCTGACATAAGTTTGTCAGTAAACTCTTCACATCAAGCGAAATCTCACTACTTGAATGCTATAATGTAAGTGGTAGTTTTTTGGGCACCAGAGATATTCTCAGAGCTTGCATTGCTACATAAACATGCGTTATCAGTGCAGCCTTTGAAAATATTGGATTATATGAAATACACAGAAATTAATATATGTTTTATAGTTTATTGACAAATCACCTCATACATAAAAGAAATTTTCTCCCCTCCCCAAAAAACACAAAGAAAAAAAAAGCCCGCGTATTCGTCTTACAACAATTTACCCCTTAGCATTTCAAAAGCTAATCACATTCTAGCATAAGCAGTGCGTCCCCTCACTACCAGACGACACACTTTTCTTCCGGGTTCATGGGCGAGCCGGCAGGGCAGTTCCAGATGGTGGAGAACTCCTTCATATTGGCCATGGGCACCTTAACACGGAACTCGCCAGGGGAGTGTGGGTCAGTCAGGACTTGGTTGAGGAGACCTTCGTCCGTGATGGAGGTGCACCAGATGTTAGCGTTGTTCAGGAAGAAGATCTGCTGTGGCGTGTAATCCTCCAAACCCGGAAGGCGTGGCTCCTCGCCGGTGCGATTCACATACTTAAAGTATGCCAGCAGTGCCTCCCTGATACCGCCATTATCAGCTATGTTTTCACCCTGGAAATGAAAATGGCCACTGTGAAAACTTTTCATTAGTAGTGGAGTTCGGCTACTATGTCTCTCTCTCTCTCTCTCTCTCTCTCTCTCTCTCTCTCTCTCTCTCTCTCTCTCTCTCTCTCTCTCTCTTTGCATGCCTATAGCCTACGAGTATATTCCCCGTTTACAAAAGGTAGTTTATTTTGAAAACACTGTTTCGAGAGGTGTATCCGTAGAGAAAAACTATAAACAAATTTGCTTTTCTTCATGCAGAAAGTACTCCAGTGCTGTGAGTCTGCATTAACAATCTCTTCCGTAGTGCTGAATAAAAAAAAAATCAAGATTCTTTTAGCTTTTAGATGTCTCACCACATTGCATTAACAAGACTGGGGGTCACAGGCAGCGGGAAATGCACTAGGAAGACTGTCTTACAACTGAGCGGTTCTGCACATTAACCTCTTTAGCATGAGGACGCCTTTTGCATTTCATTTTTAGTTTTTCTTCAGACGATTTTATTCAGTTTGGGAGTTTTCGACCGGGAGAACTTAGATATGGTCATTAACTCCTTATATCCTAAGTGTAATATAAACGTCTGGAACTTGGAAGTAACAAAAACAAATAAAATAAAATGTGTTCGGACTGGAGTGGTTAAGGACTGAGATTAGTGGCTAACTTAAGCATCAAAAAGCTAGGCAAGTGTCATAAAATGTGTTCGGGCTGGAGTGGTTAAGGACTGAGATTAGTGGCTAACTTAAGCATCAAAAACCTAGGCAAGTGCCAGAGTGATGGAGGCATGCATGTAGACTTCAGGGGAGCAGTGTCCAAAGTTCTGATGCAGTGAGAAAGTAATGCAACACTTTCGTAAAGACAGAAACAAGAAGTCAGTGAGATAAGGAAAGATGATCAGATGTAAAACCTTAAACTCCAGCCTATCTAATGTTGACGCAAATGGTGAATCCTGCCACACATGACAGCTGTACTCCACATAGGAGAAAATAAGGCCCTTGTACAAAGCCAGTACTTGTACAGATCATAAGAAAAGAGACACTGAGGATACTTAGATGTAATGAAGGATTGAGTTGTGTATTGTCGAAGCTAAGGAAAAATGGGTGGAGGAATAGTTTTTGAGGTCTTAATAAAGTTTCTCTTGCCCTAATTAGAAGTAACAGATAAGGCAAAAGTTATGGGTGGCCTAATGCCATCACGTGAATTTTATGGTGATATGAGATGAATACTCGTACAGCTAGAAGCAGGTGGATAAGTGAGCGGTGGGATCATCTGTGTGTAAGTCGACAACAGTTTGCTGTACAGACGCGGCCAGGTATTCCCACTAACTCTGATATGTTGAACCTGTAAATATGGCACTGCCACATGTGTTACATGAATAAATCTCAGACGTGGCTGTTGGCAGTTGCTGTGCATCAGATTCAGTGGGTTTTATGTTCTGAGATCGTGTGCGACAGTGCCATGCTTACAGGTTAGAGGTATCAGGGTGGGAAAGAATATCTGACCACAATAATGCATGTCTTTAGATCAATGATGGATAATGGAAAAGAACATAACCCTGAAGGACATCATTACTAATAGCTTAAGAAGAAAAAAACATAGGTCAGCTACAACAGGAACTTTAGAATGACAGGCAAAAGAAAACGAAATGAAGATAGGACTAAAAAAAAAAAAAAAATCCATACTATGGCAGTTTGGTAAAGATTTGTGTGCCAAACTCGGTTTAAAGTTTTTGAGATATCTAGCACAATCTCAAAGGTTTCACCGACATTCTGAAAGATGGATGGCCAAGAATATGAAAGGAATGTAAGTAGATCACCAGTGGAGCGCCTTTGATAGAACCCATGGAGGCAGCCAAAGAGAAAGTTTTGTGGCGAAAAGCATTTCCAAATCTTCCTGTTAAGGATAGCATCAAGGACTGGAACTGCAGGAGGATAAACGCTTCGCCGACAGATTAAGAGTTGGGAACTTTTACTGTTTCTTAAGGACTTACAGCAAGGAGGAAAAGTGGAAAGGGAGAAGAAAGAAAGAACATATTTATGCCGTGTCAGAACGTAAATAGGACTGTAATAATACTGACGTCAGAGAGAGTTTGTAAATACATCTTAAGCAGACATAAGAGTATCTGAGAAGGAAGAGATGAAGGAACAACGCCAGAGTACTCCCGAATGGAGTTGGAACCATAAGACTAGATAAACTAAAGTTTTGTCAGCGAGAGACAAGGAAGCCAAAGCCATAGTGAAATTACACGAGAAAGGAGAAAAATGTAAAACTGTTGGAAGTGACAGAAGGAGCAGAAATTGTTTGTGCTGGTAAATTCATTCTGTTTAGAACTGAAGATGTGCAATTTTAGCAAGATGAGGGATATGTTTAACCTGATTCTGAACGGAATACAATTGATCCTGATTCAGAGATAATTTGGCACTTTTGTCTCTTGATTATGTAAACTAAGAAAGAGTCAAAGGCCTACACAGCCGAGTATTGCTGAAAACTGTCGCTGTGCTGAGTGACGGTCTAATTTGTTAGCAGCGTGTGATACTGGCAGCAGCAGCAACTGATACCGACAAGACTGACAAAAGAGTTCAAACATGTGGCCGTATTATAGGTAGCATAGGAGGCTTCGTAGCACCTCCTCCTTTGCGGTTTATATTTTCACATTACACCTCAAAATTGTCTGTCTATCTATTGCCAGACGCCTTAATCCCGTAAGGGGTGGCCACAAACAAATCGCCTCCATGTCACCCTATTCCCCGCTATTTCACTGACCACAGCACATCCCCCTCTCTCATATACCTCTCCACTCCATCCCTCCATCTCATACTTGGCCTTCCCCTCCCCCTAACCCTCTCCATTTCACTCACGTACACTCTCCTCGTCAGTCGCTCACCCTCCATCTTCTCCACATGGCCAAACCACCTCAGTGTGTTTCTCTTAACGATTCCTATCACATCCACATTGACACCACAACGCTCCTTCACTTCCTCATTTATTAATCTGTCTCTCCATGTGAATCCACATACTCCTCTCAAATAACTCATTTCCACTGCTCTCACTCTTGACTTCTGTCCCTCCAACAAGGTTCAAGCTTCACTTCCATACGTTACTGTCATGTAGTAGCTTTTTCACTTTCATGCTCATTTCCCTGTTTCTTATCGCTGCTTTCAAGGAACCAGCAACTTTTCTTCCTTGTTGTACCTTTTCAAGAACTTCACCCTCTAAACTTCCATCCTTACTCACACTCTACCCAGGTACTTAAATACACTCACATTTTCCATTTCCTCCTCATCCAACTTCACTGTACATTTACTGACTTCACTTCTCTCGAAGACCATAACTTTACTCTTCCCTACATTCACCTTTGGATTCCGTTTCTTACACGCTCTCCCAAACTCATCCACCAAGCCTTGGAGCTCCCCTTCACCTTCACTTAACAACGCAGTATCATTTGCAAACAACAGTACAGGGAGTTTCCAAACACTGCCCTCTCTCACTACGGCCGCTTCAACATCCACTGCCCTACCTTGTATCTCTTTTATTACCCCAACCATATACAGATTGAACAACCATGGAGACATAACACATCCTTGTTTCAATCCAACCTTCAAATAGAAAAATTCACTCAGTTCACTATCCACACGCATTGTAGCCTTAGCACCCTCATACATACTCTTCACGGCCTTCAACAACTTCCCATCTACTCCATATATTCTTAATACTTTCCACAATCCTTGTCTATCCACCCTGTAGTATGCTTTCTCCAAATCCATGAAGGCCGCATACAACTTCTTTCCCTTCTCTAGAAACATTTCCACTAAAGACCTAAGAATGAATATCTGATCTGCACAACCTCTTCCTTCCCTAAAACCTCCCTGTTCTTCTCCAACTAATTCCTCTGTTATTTCCCTAACTCTGTCAATATGTATTCTACCATACAGTTTTCCTATTACACTAAGAAGACAAATGCCCCAGTGATTACCACACACACACTTCTTTTTCTCCTTTTCCTTTGTACCGGGAAATGATTATACCTGACTTCCAATCCTCCGAAACTCTATCTTCCTCCCAGGCCAATCTGCACATCGTCCACATCCATTCTACTATTATCTCTCCCCCATGCTTCAGCATTTCACCACACACTTCATCAATTCCTGGGACTTTCCCCATTTTAACCTTCTTCATTGCTTCCACAACTTCCATCCTTACCGATTTCTTCCTCTCTTCTCACATCCCTCCTTCTCCCAGCCATTCCTTAAACTTGCATTACTTTCATTCTCTATATTCAACAATTCCTTAAAGTGTTCTCTCCATTTGCTCACTTTTTCTCCCTTTCCACTAGTAATATACCATTTTTATCTTTTAATCCTCAGCTAACTTCTTTGGCACTCTGTTTCTCTTTACCTATTTCCAAAACATTTTCTTACATTCCCTCCACTTTACACTCAAGTTCCTTCCAAATTCCTCATCCACTCTCTGCTTACTCTCTCTTACTAATCTTTTCACCTCTCTCCTCCTCTCTACATATAACTGTCTCTTCTGTAATTTTGTTATTTTTGTTGTTTTGATACTGACATAATTTGATTCAATAATCTACAAGAGGATAATGAGACGTTATATAAAGAATCAGTAGCTAAGGAAGAGGTGTTCCGACACCTTCAGTGCCACTTAGGGTTGTACTCTAAGTGATTTTGAAGATTTCGCAATATCTCTTACATGACGATTTATATTGCACATTACACCTCAACATCCTCCTGTATGTTACTAATGCAAAGAATGTTTATGTTAAAATGACATTAATAACTACAAGAGAATGATAAGGTCTACTATGCGTAACTAAGAAATAAAAAAGCACATACCCTTGCCAACCCAACTGAAATTTACGATTTACTGCTGTAATTCGTCTTACCTACCAGTCGAATACTTTCACGGCCTCAATAGTCAGTTACTTCTACGGTCTTAGTCTGTCCTGTTACACAATCTCAGCGCATACCTCCGCCAACGTCAATAAAATATTGTATTTATTTCCATCCGGATCCAGATCTGTTTCAGAGCCTAATGGACTCTTCCTTGACCCACCGCCTACCTATCCACGAGGTATCACTGGAATCCAATGACAATTTTTTTTAGACGTACTCAGACAAACAGACACAGGTGAATATATAACTTCCGTCCTACTTCATTGGCGGAGGTTATAAACTGCTAAGGAGGAGACACTCCGAAATCTCCTTTCCCACATGGAATGTCACCAACAGAATACTTACTGGACAATGTGTTGATTGTTTCCCCTCTACTTTTTTTTTTTTTTATCTATTTTATTTTTTTTACTTTCTCGTTCTCTGGACCCCATGTCACCTTATCTTTGAGTGGGAAAAGAGGTCAGGATGATGATGATGATGTAAAGTAACCTAAGCGGCGAGGACTGACCTGTGTGTTCACGCCATCGAGAGTGGCATTGGGTAGGAGGTAGTCGATCTCCGGCAGGCGGATGTTGTCGTACTGGTTAACGATGCACTGGGCCTTCGCGTTGAACGCCTCCAGAGTGGCGTTGGTCCACCACGGTATCGCGTTGCCGTACTTGTCATTCTGTCGCCCCTGGTCGTCGAACCCGTGCGTGATCTCGTGCCCAATCACCTGTGAAGTTATTTACGAAGGATATTAATTTCTTTAATCCAGCGATGTATCTTCCTGCTTATTTTGCCACTACCAGACGACTGTATTCAACTAGCAGCTCTGATCGTCGACTCTGCGGGTGATCTCGTGGTCAGTCATCTGTGAAAATATATTGAGCATTTTACAGGATAAACAAATGTCAGTAAAAGTTAACCATTATCAGAGATCGTTTTGTATTTTGTTTTTTTTTTTATGTGAGTACCATAAGTCCAATTTTTTTTTTTTTTTTTTTTTTTTCGAGTACGTGCATGGTCTCTTAGCCAGCCATATGGTACCAGGCAAGGATAGTAATTCTTTGTTTTAAATTGAATTTTGTTTTCATTTTTCCTCGCTAATGAGTTCTCAGTACACAAGGAGGAAACTGCCCATCAGATTCCATTGTTACGGCGAAGAGAGGTGAAGGTCGCAGAATCTTCCCTCCTCAAATCTTCACTTCCATCATCTGTAATGACCTCGTGCATTCGATACGCAAAAATCTACTTTAACTAACAACGGTATAAGCTGATTCACCAGTTTCTCCTAATTATAGTATCAGTAGCACGAAAAAAAAATGCTTTGACCAGTTTCCTGAGTTTCTTTGAGTTTCTTGAGTAAGTTAGTACCACAGCTGACATAAGCCTGCCTAGAGTGACCATATACAGTAATAGTGATGGAATGGTATATTTATCTGTGGCCTGGAACTTATTAACCCTTTCACTGTCGTGGATACACATGGATGTTTTATTCAGGCTAAACACAGACTGCTTTATTCAGTAAGGAAAATTCGAGCGTCCAGAAGTTACTCCAGACAGTTTTTCTTACCTCCTGACTACTAGAATTTCTCTCAGCTGGGCAAAATTGTCTTCTTGTAACCCGTGTAAGATAACATGAAGCGTCCATGAAAAGCGCCATGGTTAAGAGGAACAACTTCACACAATGCGGGATTGCCTAGTTATGTTTTGAATTAATGTGCCGGATGTTTGGTTATCCCTCTAAAGTCTAAACATTAAAGGCATCAGAGACTTCGTAGGGTCTTTTCCTCGGCGATTTGTTTTGCCTATTGCACGTGGAATATTCTGTAGTGTGTTATACGCATCATCTAAGAATCGACATAGTTTGCGTCAGTAACATATAAGAGGATATCGAAGTATAATGTGCTAAATAAGTCGCTACGGAAGATGTGTTACGAAATTCATAAACTCAAAATGTGCCCAATAAATCGCTGTGGAGGAGAGGCAACGTGATCTCCGAAATCACTTTAACGACCCCAAGTTTGACGTAGACGCCAGCACCTCTTCCTAAGCGATTTATTTTACATATTACACCTGAACAGTCTGAGCCATGCTATTTGCGTCGTCTTTACATCGACAGAACAAATCGCTGAGTAGAAAGTGCTTCGAAACCCACAGTGCTCCTAAGAATGCATCCGAAATTTTTGTCCATTTGTTTACCTGCCCGATGCCGCCATAGTTGAGGCACTGGAGGGAGCTGGAGCGGTAGAAGGGCGGCTGGAGGATGCCTGCGGGGAAGTTGATGGAGTTGAATTCCGGCATGTAGTAAGCGTTGACGTAGGCGGGAACCATGTACCAACGCTCGCGGTCAGTGGGCAGCCCGTAGTCATCCAGCTCGTCCGTGCTCATCCAACTCCTGAGCAGGAGGATGAAATAAAATTGACAGTGATTAATAATGATGATTATGATGAATTATAATGGTAGTAGCAATAGTAGTAGTAGCAGCAGTACCAGTAATAATAATAACAATAATAATAAAAATAAAAATAATAATAATAATAATAATAATAATAATGAGAAGAAGAAGAACATCAACAAAACGAGTACTAATAATGATGATGATGATGGTGATGATGACGATGATGATGATAATAATAATAATAATAATAATAATAATAATAATAATAATCAATCCATCCATCCATCATCCAATCAATCCATCCATCCATCATCCAATCCTACGTTGCCCCATGAGAAGCGTAGGAGCCCGGGGCTAGACAAGTTGGTCCTGACATTTAAGATGAGAGTGACCACCCTCAGTCATCCCTGAGTGGCATTAAGAGAGCAATAAACCCCCAACCATCCCTTGGATATAAGCCTACACAGGCTCAACCCGATTGGAGCACCTTAATTACCCACTAAACCACCAGGCTATATGGTTACCACCCAGCGTAGTAAATGGTTTCCTGGTGTACAGGAAGCCATTTGGCTTGACTCTCAGTGTAGAGTCACCTTCTTTCTGAAGGTGATACATGCATTCAATAAATTTCATCAACTAAAAACTCACCCATAAAGGCGTAGCTGAGACCATGTGGAGATATACAACTTGAGATACAGATGCTCCAGTAATGGCTTTCACTTTGACATGTGTGTGTGTGTGTGTGTGTGTGTGTGAGAGAGAGAGAGAGAGACAGAGAGAGAGAGAGAGAGAGAGAGAGAGAGAGAGAGAGAGAGAGAGAGAGAGAATGTCTTTAGTTCCAGTATATATTTCACAGTTCGGCTACAATCACGAAGAAATAATATATCAGAGGGAAATTGTGACAATATGGCTCTCGCTCACTCGTCGCGCTTTCACAATGGGCACTTTGTAGGTAGTAGTAGTTGTAGTAGTAGCAGCAGTAGTAGTAGTAGAAGTAGTAGTAGTAGTAGTAGTAGTAGTAGAAGTAGTACAAGAAGAAGAAGTTGAAGTAGGCTTATCGATTGCACGAGGTTCTTCAACTCTTTCACGATGTTGACAATTTTTACATTTTTACCCCTGCTCCCTAAAGAAAGATTTATTCAGCACTGGAGAGGCCTTTTGTAGTGAAGAGGTCAATCAGAACTTTAGAATAACGTCAGTAGCTTGACAATTCTATCCTTAGGTGAAGAAAGAAGTCGTTTGAAGATAGCTGGATGGATATTGAAAAAAAAAGTTCTCGGACTGTTTGACGCATTCTTGAACCAGGATACGTTTTCTGTTGATTTGTTCTTGTTACTTGCAGAAGACTTTATTTTGCTTGGGAGAGACTTTTTAAACTGGGGAGGTTAGATAGAGCCTTCATTAAACCCTTCAGTACGAGAGAGATTTCTTAGGTTGAAGGTCTGGAAAGAGAGAGAGAGAGAGAGAGAGAGAGAGAAATACG